>JAQJVL010000733.1:0-90000 GCA_035578905.1 Stictocephala bisonia
TTTTTTTTAAACCAGGCGAAGTTAGGGCTAAGATGTCTTCTAACACTTAACGGCTTTACGTGACTTCCGAACCATGGAAGTGGACAAAAATATAAAATGTACAGATAATTAAAGCTTTCAGTTTTTTAATTAGTTTATGGTGTAATTTTTTATAAAACTTACTTGTTTGGTTAAATTGATAGTCCTACAAAAATGTTGAATTTCTTCTATTTAACTACATATTTGAATTTGGTTTTTATCATAATAATGAAGTATTTAAACTCTACATTCATACAATCATATTTTGTCACAAAAATGTAATACAAACTTAAATCTTCATTACTATCCCCATTCTAAATCTATATCTGATGCTTATAAAAACTATAACGAGTACCCGTAATATTATGTTACAATGGTAAAACGGGATCCATAAATATAAACAGGTTAGTTGTATGTTTAAGCTAGATTAGTTGGAAGTTTTTGTGGCATATAATCAATACATTTATCAAACTGTATTGATTGACACCCAGCCACCCTACAATGGCCTTTCCGCCCACCCATACACGTACACTAGAGATGACCTTCTCGCCCACCATCACGTATCGAGGTGATGGCCCACCCACACCTGAGACTTGATGGGATTTCATTGAACTCGTAATTAACGTTCAATACATTCAGAAGAGCGCTGTATTGAAGAGTTCTTTATGTTGATGTTTGAGTATTATCATTATCTTACTTACGGGAACGTAAAACTTATGACTCGTTAAAATAAACGTTTTACTACTTTTCTATGAGTTAGGGAGGGTTTTATAGTGATTTAGTCATACAGTTTACTATGCAGTTTACTGCATTCTGCTTTGCTTTTCATCTAAACAAGCTTATTTAGTGAGATAACAATGATTTAATAAACTACTCACACTGGTGGACGTACAAAATTACTGACATCTGTGGATGTACAAGAGTACCGATACTGGTGGATGAACAAATGACACTGGATGTATAAAACTACTGACACTGTCGGATGTTAAAACTACAGACACTGGTGGATTTACAAAACTACTGACCACTAGCGGATGTACAAAACTACTGATTCTGGTGAATGTACAAAACTACTAACACTGGTAGATGTATCAAACTAATATCACGGGTATGTGTATAAAACTAACGAACTGATGGATGTACAAAACTACTAACACTAATGGATGTATAAAACTACTGACACTGGCGGATGTTAAAACTACTAATACTGTTGGATGTACACAACTACTGACACAAACGGATGTATAAAACTACTACTGTCACTGTTGTATTAACAAAACTACTGACACTGGTGGATGTATAATACTACTGACACAAACAGATGTATAAAACTACTACTGTCACTGTTGTATTAACAAAACTACTAACGCTGGTGGATGTACATATAATACTACTGACACAAACAGATGTATAAAACTACTACTGACTCTGTTGTATTAACAAAACTACTGACACTGGTGGATGTATAATACTACTGCCACTGGCGGATGTTAAAACTACTAATACTGTTGGATGTACACAACTACTGACACAAACGGATGTATAAAACTACTACTGACTCTGTTGTATTAACAAAACTACTGACACTGGTGGATGTATAATACTACTGCCACAAACGGATGTATAAAACTACTACTGACTCTGTTGTATTAACAAAACTACTAACGCTGGTGGATGTACATATAATACTACTGACACAAACAGATGTATAAAACTACTACTGACTCTGTTGTATTAACAAAACTACTAACGCTGGTGGATGTATAATACTACTGCCACAAACAGATGTATAAAACTACTACTGTCACTGTTGTATTAACAAAACTACTAACGCTGGTGGATGTACATATAATACTACTGACACAAACAGATGTATAAAACTACTACTGTCACTGTTGTATTAACAAAACTACTAACGCTGGTGGATGTACATATAATACTACTGACACAAACGGATGTATAAAACTACTACTGACTCTGTTGTATTAACAAAACTACTGACACTGGTGGATGTATAATACTACTGACACAAACAGATGTATAAAACTATTACTGACTCTGTTGTATTAACAAAACTACTGACACTGGTGGATGTATAATACTACTGACACAAACAGATGTATAAAACTACTACTGACTCTGTTGTATTAACAAAACTACTGACACTGGTGGATGTATAATACTACTGACACAAACGGATGTATAAAACTACTACTGACTCTGTTGTATTAACAAAACTACGGACACTGGTGGATGTATAATACTACTGACACAAACAGATGTATAAAACTACTACTGACTCTGTTGTATTAACAAAACTACTAACGCTGGTGGATGTATAATACTACTGACACAAACAGATGTATAAAACTACTACTGACACTGTTGTATTAACAAAACTACTAACGCTGGTGGATGTACATATAATACTACTGCCACAAACGGATGTATAAAACTACTACTGACTCTGTTGTATTAACAAAACTACTGACACTGGTGGATGTATAATACTACTGACACAAACAGATGTATAAAACTACTACTGACACTGTTGTATTAACAAAACTACTGACACTGGTGGATGTATAATACTACTGACACAAACAGATGTATAAAACTACTACTGACACTGTTGTATTAACAAAACTACTGACACTGGTGGATGTATTAATACTACTGAAACTGGTGGATTTACAAATTTACTGACACTGGTGGATGTAAAAAATAATGTAACTGGTGGATGTGTAAAACTACTGACAATATTGACACATATATAAACTATTGATACTGTTGGAGGTAAAAATGTACTTACACTGGTGGAGACATACAAAGTATTTATTTTTACATAAGTTTTACGTAAGAAACAATAAAAATAAAACACGTACCCATGCGACTCTTTATATTAAACGTCAAAATATACAAATTTGGCAATTTTAGGAGAAGAACTGAAAAAATGGTATGCCTATGACATAAAAATATTACCGATAAGGTCTTTTCTTCTCATCTAATTCGTTCATCAAAGAGTATTGCCATAAAAGATCACAACATGTGAGGACATTTGAGGTTAGATACACGCACTGCGGGGATTAACCGTACGTTTACATAGACGTATAAAACAACAAGGTGGGGATTACCGCACAACACAAATACCTTTATGCTCACTAATATTAAAGCTTTCTTGTTTTATTATGTACATATATTTAATTTTTACAGACTACATCCATTTTTTAATGCTATGTGATAGAGTTAAATAGTTTTGACAAGAATTTCGTCACTAATAATGTCTTCTTTTATAAATATTTAATTAAATAAAAACAAAATGTCGTTCCTTTCTGTAGACATTTACAATAGGTAATTAGGATTAGTATTGCCATGTTCCTGTACAACTTATTTATATAAAGTGTTCACTGTATTTAGTTAATTGTGTTACAGTATTACACTACTAAAACATCTTGGATGGACTTAAAATATTGTAGAATAATATTTTACTGTACTAAGCTATTTAATTATAGAAACGTCAATACTAGAGCCTAAAACTGAGTTAACTCGAACTCTGTGTTCAATGTTGAAAACCCAAATAACTAAATATAAAGTTCAGCAATGTGTTAAAACTGAAATGACCAGAAAGGCCAAACTGCTTGGACATCATCTTTCATAAACTATGAGTATAATTATCAAACTTATTTATGAACAGTTTAAATAATAATTACAGTTTAAACTAATCCTGTTTTTAAAACAGAATTTGGTAAAACAAGTCAATTTTGTGTATGAAAAACAAATGTACAAACTTTTTTTCTTTTTTCAAATCTGCTAAGTAGTTTGTCCTTTATTATTTGTAGCGTTTGTTCAAAATTAATAAGTTCTACTTGTTTCATGATTATATATAATTTCTTAACTTCCCCTTCTACGTTTTATTGTTTCCCCTAATAACCAATTAGTCAGTAATTAATAAATAGTGATTATTAAAGTATTTTAATACAAAATATTGTACATTGAATCTTTAAAAATCAGGTAACTGCTACTGATTCCTATTGGATATTAAGACAGCTACAACTAGTTGAAAAAAGGGACACATTTTAATTTATAGTTCTTTTGATTTTAGAGTCACATATTCCTAAATAATTTACGTCATAAAGTATGATCTTTAATATTATTTTACTATTCCATAATTATACACGATTCTAAAAATCCAATAAATTTTTATTTTATATTGTATTCTTTTATGCACAAGTCAAATATTTATAAAATAAAGTTTATTTGACACATTCTAAGGTAATCGATTGTAAGAAGTAAGAAATCGAACTATAATTTCAATTATTATGATTATATTCGTAACAACAAGGTGAGAAATATATTCTCGTTTGTAAGTCCATAATATATTACTATATTTCCGGAAGAACGATGGGAACAGTTGAAATATGAGGGTTTGGGTATGAAAAGGTGGTCGACCGCACTGAAGATCTCTTGGCCTTCTTAACTGCCTGGCTTGTTATTTCGTAAGACCTCTACCAGTGTTTTCATAATAATGGGAGTTTCCCACTTCAACTCTGTTTTACCTTACATAATACCTCGTAAACCTTTCTTTCGTGTACTTTTCTATTGTAAACTGTACTTAACAGAGCTTACTTATATTAAACTCTACAAAAACATGAATTGTTTGTAAAATCGTGTTCGACTAGGATTTGACAACAACGAAAATAAAAAATGTTTTATTCTATTTGATAGTCTTTGTACGTCGGGAATTCAATCATTTAAATTTTGTTACTAACTTTAAGATTTAAAATGTCTTGTTACAAATTATTTAGGAAAAGGATTAATATAAGAAGTAAAATTTATACTGTACTGTTATTTCACAATTTAGCTTTCAAATCACAAAAGTATATTTTGCTTACTTTAATAAACAATATGATGATTACTTAGCATATAAATGATTTCAATATAGTTTTAAAATATTTGCAGTACTCTTGATATCAGGTTTATCAGTCGTCGTTTTGTAGTGGAAATAATATATGAAAATGTACCAAACCACTTTCTTTTATACATTAGTTCATTAACTGAAAACATTTGAAAAGTTTATTTAAATATAGTTCAAATTTAAGTGTTTCTAATATCGTACACACCCTTAATTCATTTTTTTATTTTCATTATTTTGTCAGTTCGGATCGGCTTACAGTCATGTATGTGAATTTTATTGAACGATTTAAGTACTGACCGTTAGCTCAGTTAAGGATTAGAACCTTAGACGTAGCACTCCACAGTCTGAAGCCTTAACTAATAAGCCACCAAATATAGATATTTAATTTTTTTACAGCCAAACATTATTTCCCCATCCCTCAAGTTGTAACTATATATTTATATTTGATGTTAAATAGTATTAACACAAATAAAAATCAAACACTATTTTCACCATAAACTAATAAATGAAAGAATGTAAAGTTAAAAGTAATAAATGGCATTTTTATATTAATTGAGAACTCGTCTTCCCTAATTTCCAAAAGTGACAAATAATGTTTTTATATTTATTGATAAATAACCTACTCTAAATTGATTAAACATAGACAATAAATTAGAACAATTCTGTTTACCTTGATAAATCCGAAATCAGCTGTCTAGAATCTAATTGCAAACTTTTCATTTGGTGTTTATTAACATACTAAGAGGGTCATTTGTTCCAACAGCGCTACAGAGTGTAATGGACAATAAGAAGACAAAAATTTAGAGTTTCTAGGAAAGTACATGCAATTTACATCAGGAAGTTTGTGTTTAACTCAAGGGGTTGGTGAAAGAAATGTACTTCGGGTTTCTTCGTATAATGGAATTTTTGGCATAAAATATATCAAGTAATACAGAATATTGTTGATATTAATTTTAATATTTAATGAGTTTAAACTGCTAAACTTTTTTATAAGTACACTTAGAATCTGTACTTTTGTTTTGTCTATTAGTGCGTACTATTTAATGAGTTTAAACTGCTAAACTTTTTTATTAGTACACTTAGATTCTGTACTTTTGTTTTGTCCATTAGTGCGTAGTATTTAATGAGTTTAAACTGCTAAACTTTGTTATGAGTACACTTAGATTCTGTACTTTTGTTTTGTCTATTAGTGCGTAGTATTTAATGAGTTTAAACTGCTAAACTTTGTTATAAGTACACTTAGATTCTGTACTTTTGTTTTGTCTATTAGTGCGTAGTATTTAATGAGTTTAAACTGATAAACTTTATTATAAGTACACTTAGATTCTGTACTTTTGTTTTGTCTATTAGTGCGTAGTATTTAATGAGTTTAAACTGCTAAACTTTGTTATGAGTACACTTAGATTCTGTACTTTTGTTTTGTCTATTAGTGCGTAATATTTAATGAGTTTAAACTGCTAAACTTTGTTATAAGTACACTTAGATTCTGTACTTTTGTTTTGTCTATTAGTGCGTAGTATTTAATGAGTTTAAACTGCTAAACTTTGTTATGAGTACACTTAGATTCTGTACTTTTGTTTTGTCTATTAGTGCGTAGTATTTAATGAGTTTAAACTGCTAAACTTTTTTATAAGTACACTTAGAATCTGTACTTTTGTTTTGTCTATTAGTGCGTACTATTTAATGAGTTTAAACTGCTAAACTTTTTTATTAGTACACTTAGATTCTGTACTTTTGTTTTGTCCATTAGTGCGTAGTATTTAATGAGTTTAAACTGCTAAACTTTGTTATAAGTACACTTAGATTCTGTACTTTTGTTTTGTCTATTAGTGCGTAGTATTTAATGAGTTTAAACTGATAAACTTTATTATAAGTACACTTAGATTCTGTACTTTTGTTTTGTCTATTAGTGCGTAGTATTTAATGAGTTTAAACTGCTAAACTTTGTTATAAGTACACTTATATTCTGTACTTTTGTTTTGTCTATTAGTGCGTAGTATTTAATGAGTTTAAACTGCTAAACTTTGTTATAAGTACACTTAGATTCTGTACTTTTGTTTTGTCTATTAGTGCGTAGTATTTAATGAGTTTAAACTGCTAAACTTTGTTATAAGTACACTTAGATTTTGTACTTTTGTTTTGTCTATTAGTGCGTAATATTTTGCTTTGTGTACTTTTATGGATTACCTTTTCATGAGTTTTGATACTCATATATTTGATACTCATAAGACAATATGAACTTAGTGAGTAGAAAGATATGGTTGAAATGCATTTTGTGATCAACTTGAAACCATAATATTTGTAAATTTTGTACTCATAATGTAATAAATTTGAGTTGAGTGACGTTGTTTTTATTGTTTATTATTTGATCGTGTCGTTAGTGATTTCAGGTCACCTCGACATTCAAGAAGTGTTAGCCATATTTTTGCTTCTATTAATTCTGATCCTGTTTCATTAAATACTGATGGCTACTACAAGGAATGAATGAATAACAAAAAGTATGCGAGGCGTATAATCTTTTGTTGGAAATTTTAAATTTATAACAATAAGAACTTGGAGCTAAAATTGTTCAGTATATTTTAGTTACATTTAATCTACTTAAATGTTTAGTTTCTTAATTTCACCTTAATTGCTTATTACAAGATGAGTGTAAGGTGAGTTTACACTAGGCAAACGCTTAAAATGAAACTGAGACATGCATGTTTTTATAGTTATCGTAAATTAGCTGATCTTTGTTGAACAGTTATTGAAATACATTACTATACATTTATGTATATGTATACATATCATATATGTATCGATAATAACAGATTCTTAAAGAGAGTCCAAGTTTCGGTTTTTTTCACGTATTGAATGCCCTTTATTTGAAAATGAATAGAGTACTATTAATTTAAAAACTTAATTTTTAGGCATAGTACATGTAGAATGACAGTAGCTTTTAGCATACTAATCCTCGATATATATATATATATATATATATATATATATATATATATATATATTTATGTATATATAAAACATGATACTACTTATTTTTATTCTTAAATACTAAACCATCAAAAATATTTGAGTCAAAAGGTGTTATTGTTGTATTTTACAATCAGTCCAGATTTTTCCGCAGTAATATGTATTGAAAAAAGAATGTAATTTTGCCAGCAGTGAGAGCAGATGGAAAACATGTTTAATTCACAACACGCCCTAGGCCTGACATTCATGACGTCCCCTACATCCCCCACCCCCCACCCACCTTTAGAAGTTGCACTTTACTGGTTGGTTAGGCATTACTGAAATGGCCTGGCGTTACTGTCTTATTCCCCTAAAAGTTAATAATATTGTAGTTTTTAAACCTTATCAGATATTTTGTAAATTTAATTTATTTTCTAATTTTAAATGAAAACTAATATTTGTTCCATATTTGTAAATTAAGTAATTTGTCAACAAGATAATTAACAAAAACAGTATAGCCTATTTACACATTTTAAGGTTGGTCATGTCTAATTGAAATTTGAAAAATCCGCACTCGGTTGTAATTTTAAAGTTGCTGAAGTTTACCGTAGACAAAAAAAGTCAAATTATACGGTAAGCTTGCCTATGAAAAACCACGTGATTTATTTTACTTGATAAATGTAATGAACTAAGTGGTTTTTTTAATCTCCTTTTTGGGTCCTAAAACAGCATGAGTTAATGAGAAACCAGTAATGATTGCAAACAGACTCAAACGTTGCTAAGATCAGTTAACTCTGACCTTTATACTCTAAAAGGTCACTTTAATGTGGGCGGAAAGTGCAGTAACTAAATAACTTCGTGTTAACGGATGTTAATGGTTGACTTTTATGTCCCCTCACAATATATTTTTATATATTTATGCAACTATATTTATATTATACTATATCTTATCAACTACAATATGTTACCTCATTAAACATTAAATGTTGCTTCATATTCCTGATTCTACTGTGGTAGTTATGATTTAAATATTTTATTGGCCTTTTCTTCTATGTACTATTAATGGCACACAAATTGTTAACTTTATTAAATAACTGGATAACCTAAACCCAACATAAATGTTTTATTCAATTTTACTTGAGATAACGTGTATTGTCGATATAAAAACAGTTAATCAAAATATTTGTTACGATGCATTAAACTAAGTATGGTAATTGACAAAATGCTTAGTTTCTCGGTATGTAAGAAGTTTGTGCTATCTTTATATTTGTAGGCATGTCTTTTTACGGCGTAATTATAGAAAATAACCAATTTGATGACATAAGTGAAGTGAAGAGTGTATAAGATTTTCAGACAAATAAATGCCAATCGTGTAAGGGTGGGTGGGTAGGTAAATACCACCGTACGTGTATGGGTGGGTGGATGGGTCAATACCGATGTACGTGTATGGGTGGGCGGGTGGGTCAATACTAATGTACGTGTAAAGGTAGGCGGGTGGGTCAATACCAATGTACGAGTATGGGTAGGCGGGTGGGTCAATACCACTGTACGTGTAAGGGTGGGCGGGTAGGTAAATACCACTGTGCGTGTATGGGTGGGCGAGTGGGTCAATACCAATATACGTGTATGAATGGGCGGGTGAGTCAATACTATAATGTACGTGTATGGGTGGATTTGTTTTGTATTGCAAAACTATTTGTAATAATTCCTTTCTTCATTTTAATTTTTTTAGAGGGAAAGTGAAAAGGGACTTCTTGTCATAAAAGTAAAATGTTAAATATTAATGAGACTACCAATTTTGGTATAAATTATCGATATTTGGTTTTTTATCGATTATCAAACTCTGGTTTATATAGAACAAGCCTGTATCGGTTATAAAGTCGAGTTGACGCATTAAAACATTAAGTAAAATTTATTTAGATGTCAGTGTTCGGCCTGACAAAAAGTACCTCTTGTCATTATGGCAAAATAAAATAGGCCCGACGAGAGTTCTCTTTCAAAAACACACTAAACACATTAAAGGCTATTCTGTGCCACTATTTTCTCATATGTTTTCACAACTTGTATTTGCTAGCTATTCGACCGTAAATTTTTAACCTTTGCCAGAATTAGGATTCCAAATTTATTATTTTTATTTATTTATTTATTATTCTTACAAAATGTATTAGCCTCACAAATCTTCAACAATAATTAAATATTAACTGAATATCCTCGAATTGAATCTTCTCAAATAATTTATCTTGGAAATATCAATTATTTGAGTACTTCTTGAAGGAGAGTTACAAAATGATCAAAACCAAACCTGTTTATAATTCTTAAGTTTATAAAATTTGTAGTATGCAATATATTTAATGTAAGGTTAAAAAGTATAATTTTTTATCTTTAACTAAACTAGTTACTGTTCTTTTATTATAGAAAAAAGATATTTTAGACAAATATACAATATTTGAGAGAGAAAGAAGTGTGTTTTAAAGGAGTGTATTTTTTAACCATACATCTGCTGTAACAATAACTTTTAATAATGATAATTTTATTCTTAAAACATATAGGTTGGGAAATCACGTAACTTTTTCATTAATAAACAAGTGATAAAGAAGTAAAACAATAAGACTGAACAACCTATTTTAAATTATTTTTATGAGACTTCTATATTCTACAAAGGGCATTTTATATGGAAGTGGCTATACACGTCACAAGTAAGGTACAATAAAGGAGCTAAATTATACATATATATCGAATATTGTAAAAGTAAATGGCATAAATTATGATTTAAATTTAGTAAAACTACTTGTTAGTGAGTAATTTTATTAATGAAAAATATTTCTGTAGTAGATATTGAGGATGTGGTATTTATAGTAAATGTGAAAAGCAAGGAGAACATACTTGCATAACCTAGAGGAAGATTGTTTTGAATGTACTAAATTGCTCAGTGTTTATTATAAATTCTCACTAAACTGTATATCGTACGATGTACGTAGAAACAACGGCAGTGGACTATGGAGAGCAAGGTTCATTGTTCGAATCCACAATTTAGCAGTACTTCAGTCGTTAAAATACGTTCACGCACATGTCCATCACATGCGGACTGATGGATAAAGTTTAAAAATCGAATAGGGAAACTTTTTATTTGATTTATTTTCGCTGTAATCAAGAGCTTGAAACGTGCCTTTTTTACATACAGTTTTGCAACAAAAGTAATTTATAGTTTTGGCAGTTTATATTTGAAGTTACACGTTTTGATTAAAACTGTATTTTACAGATCTTAGTTTTATGATGTAAACGTTGTCAAGGCATGTAATTGTACAACAATAAAAAATGTTTATTCATAAAATAAAGGTAACAACTGGAATTACAAGGAACACCGTACATAGATCAACTAACGAACTCTAAACCACTGGTAGTAAATACCCTAGTAGCACTCCACAGAGGAAATCCAATAACAATACAAACCTAATATCTGGAACGGAACTTTTGATTGAACTCCAGGGCTTGTAATAACGTGAACAGCTGAGTGGATTTAAGTGTGACTTTTATTCATAAAGTGATGTGGGAGTTCATTTCTAAAAACCTGTATTAACTGAATTCATATTTTTCGATGTTTTTTACAAACTATTTCAAATATATAAACTGACTTTCAAACATAAACTGAGTTTCAAACATACAGATTTACTTTACATGATAAAAATATAATTATTTAAATATGTTGAGCTAATCTTCTATTACGTGTATTTGTTGTGTATATCTTAATTTACTTTGTATGGTGCTCATTGCCATATAAAAATATATTTCTTTCTAGTGTACATGTTTTGATTGTAATCTACGCCACTGGGGAGAGCCGGTGACCGAGCGGTCTAAGGCGTCAGGACTTTCAGATTGAGCTACAGATAGAACAGGTTCGAATCCTAGCCTGGACTGGAAGTTTCTATCAGCAATGTTTATCTTATGCTTCACCGGTTCTCCTCTTTACTTTGTCTGAATAAATTCCCCACACAGATCAATAGTCTATGGCGAATGGGCATAGTAACGTAAAAAAGAAAATCGGCATAGTTTCTTCAATAATATCTTCTTTTTAGTTGTAATTGAATATAGTTTTATGTATATTTAAATCTTCTATAAGAATACATACAATAAGAGCTAATACATTTTTTCTAAATTGGACTTTTCCTACCTTCTCTCATAAATGAGCGTCAAAGATAAGACCAATTTTTATAATTACTGAAAATTCAAGGATGACTATTACGACAAAATGTTTTGTTTTAATGTTTGTTTTCCACGTTCGATATGCTACGAAATGTATGTGGAATAGATTTCAAGGGCGTTCAGTTAAGTATTTGCTTGTATAATATGAGTATACCCGTATGTTTTTGGTTTTAAAGTAAATAGGAGTTTTATTTCGTAGGCTTAAGTGGCCGGCTTCATTACTAATAACTAAAGCTTCCGGTAACGACCGCATCAAGTTGTTATCTACAATATTTACATCACCAAACTTTTCACCCGTGTGATGTGGCATCCTCAGTGGTATAATCATCCATTATGCATGTGATAATATTGTAGATAACAACTTGACACGGTCGTTACCGGAAGCTTTAGTTATTAGTAATAAATATGAGTTAATGGTTTATGTGTTATGTTGGTGTTTGTCAGTGGGTACATATATGTAATAAGTAGCCTATCTTTGGACTAGCTATGTCTAGTTCAGGTAGGTGAAGCATTAGAATTATATGAAAGCAGTATGTAAGATTACCTGCTCTTGACGTGTTTACCAATGTAACGAATATTTTATTTAGGGTTACTGGGTTACATATATGTTATGTTTAGGAACCATATATGCGACCCTTATATGTCATGTTGGTGATTGTAAATCGTGGGTGCAAATTAATAGTTTTGATCATATGCTAAACTGCAAATATGTAAATACTTCACTACTTACTAGTATCTATAGTATCTAGGCTAAGGCACTAAAAATGCTGACAGTGCATTTTGCTTTGGGTCATGGCTAAAAGAATCCTTAAAATGCGAGTATATACAGAAATTACAATATCAAAAAAATATATGGTAAAAATTATTGGTTGACCTTTTTTAATATTTACAATGAACTGTCATGTTTTTATCTTTATCATCTACATGCTTTTTTAAAACTTAAATAGATTTTATTCGTAAATAAAATATACATCACATAAATATTTTTATCCAAACTAATGTAAAAATAATTTAATGGACAAAAATATTCTTTAGCAATAGATTTGTATTTACATTTTAAGCCTTAAGCTATCAATACTTACTATTTTAAATTACTAACTGAATTAACGATGAAAGTGCAGAATATGGGAAACTACGTGCATAGTTCATGATATATTCATTATGAATTCAGTGAATGCTTTCAATGCTCTCTCGTCTATGAATACCAATATCCTTCAACTGGATGCATCTGATGGAGCTAAAATTGGATTTTATGATCACTGTATTTCGATCTGACATTATTAAATGAAACAAAGGGCAAACATACTAGTAACACATACATTTTAAAATATGTATAGATATGTTACCAATATATTTTGCAATGGTATTATAACTCTCAATCCGAATTATATTCTTGTATAAGAATGAAACTAGAACAATTATGAATTGATATCGGTATTTTTTATAAAGACAATTTCTGCTATTTTCAGAGATACTTTACCAATATACTATTTTTCCAACAAAAACGAAATTAAGTGTTGTATGATAGGTGTTCAGTATGACTTAATATCGGAAGTCCATTAGTGCTGTATCCTAGCTTGGAGGATAAGTGTTGTGGAGATGGTATATAGGCTCTGTGGTCAATCCTCTCAACTCTTATATGACTGATATGACATTCCCTTAATTGTAACCATACGCGTGTAAAATGGGCTTAATAATATCATTAGTGTTTATAGTAATAAGGTAACTTGGTAGCTACTAAAGTAATTTGAGTGAGATACTGTGAGTAAATTTAACATTGTGATTTACGTTATATATTTAACAAACTACTATTCAAAAATTACAGGCCGAGCCCGAATGTTGTGGTGTAAGGAACGCATTGAGAGACGGGGTTGGTATACGAAGTGAGAAGGGATGTTACCTGGTTGTACTAATATTACGTGGTTTGTATTCCACACTAAACGAACCCTAAGTTTCCTTGGCTACTGGACTATTATTTGAAATTAGACTTCCTTATAAATGAACCTTAGAAATAATTACTACACCCATTCACCACCTATATTTGCATCTTATGTATAAAAATAAATAAACAAACAGACGTAGCAGTAAAGGATTTACTGGCTGTACAGATGTGAGTCACACACAGTATAGTATTGACTGGTTGTACAGTTAAGAGTCACACACGGTATAGTATTGACTGGTTGTACAGTTAAGAGTCACACACAGTATACTATTGACTGGTTTTACAGTTAAGAGTCACACACAGTACAGTATTGACTGGCTGTACAGATGTGAGTCACACACAGTATACTATTGACTGGTTTTACAGTTAAGAGTCACACACAGTACAGTATTGACTGGCTGTACAGATGTGAGTCACACACAGTATACTATTGACTGGCTGTACAGGTGTGAGTCACACACAGTATACTATTGACTGGTTTTACAGTTAAGAGTCACACACAGTACAGTATTGACTGGCTGTACAGATGTGAGTCACACACAGTATACTATTGACTGGTTTTACAGTTAAGAGTCACACACAGTACAGTATTGACTGGCTGTACAGATGTGAGTCACACACAGTATAGTATTGACTGGCTGTACAGGTGTGAGTCACACACAGTATAGTATTGACTGGTTGTACAGTTAAGAGTCACACACAGTACAGTATTGACTGGCTGTACAGGTGTAAGTCACACACAGTATAGTATTGACAGAATGTACATGTATGAATTACAAACATTATAGTATTGACAGGCTGTACATGTATGATTCACACACAGTACAGTATTAACAGGCTGTACATGTATGAGTCACACACGGTACAGTATTGACTGGCTGTATAGGTGTGAGTCACACACAGTATAGTATTGACTGGCTGTACAGGTGTGAGACACACACAGTATAGTATTGACTGGTTATACAGATGTGAGTCACACACAGTACAGTATTAACTGGCTGTACATGTATGAGTCACACACGGTACAGTATTGACTGGCTGTATAGGTGTGAGTCACACACAGTATAGTATTGACTGGCTGTACAGGTGTGAGACACACACAGTATAGTATTGACTGGTTGTACAGATGTGAGTCACACACAGTACAGTATTAACTGGCTGTACATGTATGAGTCACACACGGTACAGTATTGACTGGCTGTACAGGTGTGAGTCACACACAGTACAGTATTGACTGGCTGTACAGGCGTAAGTCACACACAGTATAGTATTGACTGGTTGTACAGGTAAGAGCCACACACAGTACAGTATTGACTGGCTGTACAGGTGTAAGTCACACACAGTATAGTATTGACTGGTTGTACAGTTGTGAGTCACACACTGTAAAGAATTGACTGGTTGTACAGTTGTGAGTCACACACAGTACAGTATTGACTGGTTGTACAGGTGTGAGTCACACACAGTACAGTTCTAACTGGCTGTACAGTTGTGAGTCACACACAGTAAAGTATTGACTGGTTGTACAGGTGTGAGTCACACACAGTACAGTTCTAACTGGCTGTAAAGATGAGTCACACACAGTAAAGTATTGACTGGTTGTACAGTTGTGAGTCACACACAGTACAGTATTGACTGGTTGTACAGGTGTGAGTCACACACAGTACAGTTCTAACTGGCTGTACAGTTGTGAGTCACACACAGTAAAGTATTGACTGGTTGTACAGGTGTGAGTCACACACAGTACAGTTCTAACTGGCTGTAAAGATGTGAGTCACACACAGTATAGTATTGACAGGCTGTACAGATGTGAGTCACACACAGTATAGTATTGACAGACTGTACATGAATGAATTACACACATTATAGTATTGACAGGCTGTACATGTATGAGTCACACACGGTACAGTATTGACAGGCTGTACATGTATGATTCACACACGGTACAGTATAGACAGGCTGTACATGTATGATTCACACACAGTACAGTATTAACAGGCTGTACATGTATGAGTCACACACGGTACAGTATTGACAGGCTGTACAAGTGTGATTCACACACATTATAATATTGACAGGCTGTACAAGTGTGAGTCACACACAGTATAGGATTGACAGGCTGTCTGTACAAGTGTGATTCACACACATTATAGTATTGACAGGCTGTACAAGTTTGAGTCACACACATTATAGTATTGACAGGCTGTAAAGGTGTGAGTCACACACATTATAATATTGACAGGCTATACAAGTGTGAGTTACACACAGTACAATATTGACAGGCTGTACAAGTGTGATTCACACACATTATAATATTGACAGGCTGTACAAGTGTGAGTCACACACAGTATAGTATTGACAGGCTGTAAAGGTGTGAGTCACACACATTATAATATTGACAGGCTATACAAGTGTGAGTCACACACAGTACAGTATTGACAGGCTGTACAAGTGTGATTCACACACATTATAATATTGACAGGCTGTACAAGTGTAAGTCACACACAGTACAGTATTGACAGGCTGTAAAGGTGTGAGTCACACACATTATAATATTGACAGGCTATACAAGTGTGAGTCACACACAGTACAGTATTGACAGGCTGTACAAGTGTGATTCACACACATTATAATATTGACAGGCTGTACAAGTGTGAGTCACACACAGTATAGGATTGACAGGCTGTACAAATGTGAGTCACACACAGTATAGGATTGACAAGCTGTACAAATGTGAGTCACACACAGTACAGTATTGACAGGCTATACAAGTGTGATTCACACACATTATAATATTGACAGGCTGTAAAGGTGTGAGTCACACACATTATAATATTGACAGGCTATACAAGTGTGAGTCACACACAGTACAGTATTGACAGGCTGTACAAGTGTGATTCACACACATTAAATATTGACAGGCTGTACAAGTGTGAGTCACACACAGTATAGGATTGACAGGCTGTACAAATGTGAGTCACACACAGTATAGGATTGACAGGCTGTACAAATGTGAGTCACACACAGTACAGTATTGACAGGCTATACAAGTGTGATTCACACACATTATAATATTGACAGGCTGTACAAGTGTGATTCACACACATTATAATATTGACAGGCTGTACAAGTGTGAGTCACACACAGTATAGGATTGACAGGCTGTACAAATGTGAGTCACACACAGTACAGTATTGACAGGCTATACAAGTGTGAGTCACACACATTATAGTATTGACAGGCTGTACGGGTGTGAGTCACATACATTATAATATTGACAGGCTGTACAAATGTGAGTCACACACAGTACAGTATTGACAGGCTATACAAGTGTGAGTCACACACAGTACAGTATTGACAGGCAGTACAAGTGTGATTCACACACATTATAATATTGACAGGCTGTACAAGTGTGATTCACACACATTATAATATTGACAGGCTGTACAAGTGTGAGTCACACACAGTATAGGATTGACAGGCTGTACAAATGTGAGTCACACACAGTACAGTATTGACAGGCTATACAAGTGTGATTCACACAAATTATAATATTGACAGGCTGTACAAGTGTGAGTCACACACAGTATAGGATTGACAGGCTTTACAAATGTGAGTCACACACATTATAGGATTGACAGGCTGTACAAATGTGAGACACACACATTATAGTATTGACAGGCTGTAAAGGTGTGAGTCACACACAGTATAGTATTGACTGGCTGTACAAGTGTGAGTCACACACAGTATAGGATTGACAGGCTGTACAAATGTGAGTCACACACTGTAAAGTATTGACTGGTTGTACTAGTGTGAGTCAAACACAGTATAGTGTTGACTGGCTGTACATGTGTAAGTCACACACAGTATAGTATTGACAGGCTGTAAAAGTGTGAGTAACACACAGTATTGTATTGACAGGCTGTACAGGTGTGAGTAACACAGAGTATAGTATTGACAGGCTGTACAGTTGTGAGTCACACAGAGTATAGTATTGACAGGTTGTAAAAGTGTGAGTCACACACAGTGTAGTATTGACAGGCTGTACAGGTGTGAGTCACACACAGTATAGTATTGACAGGCTGTAAAAGTGTGAGTCACACACAGTATAGTATTGACAAGCTGTACATGGATGAGTCACACAGAGTATAGTATTGACAGGCTGTACAGTTGTGAGTCACACACAGTATAGTATTGACAGGCTGTACGAGTGTGAATCACACAAAGTATAGTATTGACAGGCTGTACATATGTGAGTCACACAGAGTATAGTATTGACAGGTTGTAAAAGTGTGAGTCACACACAGTGTAGTATTGACAGGCTGTACAGGTGTGAGTCACACACAGTATAGTATTGACAGGCTGTACACGTGTGATTCACACACAGTATAGTATTGACAGGCTGTACATGTGTGAGTCACACACAGTATAGTATTGACAGGCTGTAAAAGTGTGAGTCACACACAGTATAGTATTGACAGGTTGTAAAAGTGTGAGTCACACACAGTATAGTATTGACTGGCTGTAAAAGTGTGAGTCACACACAGTATAGTATTGACAGGCTGTACAGTTGTGAGTCACACACAGTATAGTATTGACAGGCTGTACGGGTGTGAATCACACAAAGTATAGTATTGACAGGCTGTACATATGTGAGTCACACAGAGTATAGTATTGACAGGCTGTACAGTTGTGAGTCACACACAGTATAGTATTGACAGGCTGTTCGGCTGTGAATCACACAAAGTATAGTATTGACAGGCTGTACATATGTGAGTCACACAGAGTATAGTATTGACAGGTTGTAAAATTGTGAGTCACACACTGTGTAGTACTGACAGTCTGTACAGGTGTGAGTCACACACAGTAAAGTCTTGACTGGCTGTACATGAGTGAGTCACACACAGTATAGTATTGACAGGCTGTAAAAGTGTGAGTCACACACAGTATAGTATTGACAGGTTGTAAAAGTGTGAGTCACACACAGTATAGTATTGACAGGCTGTAAAAGTGTGAGTCACACACAGTATAGTATTGACAGGCTGTACATGTGTGAGTCACACACAGTATAGTAGTGACAGGCTGTACAGGTGTGAGTCACACACAGTAAAGTGTTGACAGGCTATACATGTGTGAGTCACACACAGTAAAGTGTTGACAGGCTGTACAGGTGTGAGTCACACACAGTATAGTAGTGACAGGCTGTACAGGTGTGAGTCACACACAGTAAAGTGTTGACAGGCTATACATGTGTGAGTCACACACAGTATAGTAGTGACAGGCTGTACAGGTGTGAGTCACACACAGTAAAGTGTTGACAGGCTATACATGTGTGAGTCACACACAGTAAAGTGTTGACTGGCTGTACATGTGTGAGTCACACACAGTAAAGTGTTGACTGGCTGTACATGTGTGAGTCACACACAGTAAAGTGTTGACTGGCTGTACATGTGTGAGTCACACACAGTAAAGTGTTGACAGGCTGTACAGGTGTGAGTCACACACAGTAAAGTGTTGACTGGCTGTATATGTGTGAGTCACACACATTATAGTATTGACAGGCTGTACAGGTGTGAGTCACACACAGTAAGGTTTTTTACATGTGGATACAACATAAATTTTACCAAGGGGATTCACACACAGTAAATTTACAGGGCACATTATAAAACACACATAAATGTTTACTGGCAAAAAATATGTTGATCAACACATTAAAAAAAAAGACAAAATGTACATTATAAAAAACAGTAAAATTCGTTGGCAGGGAGAACACAGAAAATTGTATCTGAAAATTTTTATACACACAAAAAAAAGTATTACACTGAAAAATTTGTGAAACAAATATACGGGCTACATTTAAAAAAAAAAAAAAACCAGTATAGAGTAAAACACCCGACATTTTTCACCCACAATAGTATTACGGGGTTTAAAAATCAACACAGTTATATTGACAGGCGTAACAGGTGGAGTCACACACACAAAAAAAAGACACGTACATGGTTTACAACAAAAATTTATTACTGGTTAATAAAATGATCCCCACAAGTATTTTTTGATCTGAATGGTATAAAAAAACAGAATATATAAAGGCTTTTCACGTAAAAAAATCACGCCCCAGATAATATTTCGGGCGAAGATGAATCAAGACCAACACTTTTCCCATTTTATAAACAAGAAAAAAGACAAAATTTAAAAAAAGGAAAAAAATTTTAAAAAAGGAAAAAAAATTTCGTTAAAGAATACAAATTTTTTAAAAAACCCCAAAAATTTCCCAAACCCCAAAAATTTAAAAATTTGTTACGTAAAAAAAGGGGGGGCACAAAGTTAAAGACAAAAAAAAACAAAAAATTTTTAAAATGAGACTTTAAATAAATTTAATAAAAAACAAAAAAAAAAAAATTAAAAAAAAAAAAGTTTTTTAAGCTTTATTTTGGGACTTAAAAAATTTACCGTTTTTTTTTAAAAAAAAAACATTAAAAAATAAAAATTTTTAAAAAAATTTAAGGAAGATATTAAGAGATAATATTTACCCAGTCACAAAAATAATTTAGTATAGTGAGACAAGAATAATTAAATATAGTACGTCAAAAATATTTAAGTAGGGTACAACAATAATTAATTATGGTACGACAATAATTAAATATGGTACGATAACAATAATTGTATGGAACAATAATAATTAAGTATGGAATAACAATAATTAAGTATGGAACAACAATCATTAAGTATGGTACAACAATAATTTAGTATAGTACGACAGTAATTAAATATGATGTAACAATAATTAATTGTGGTAAGACAACAATAATTAGGTATGGACTGACAATGATTAAGTATGGAACAACAATATTTAAGTATGGTACAACAATAATTTAGTATAGTACGACAGTAATTAAATATGATGTAACAATAATTAATTGTGGTAAGACAACAATAATTAGGTATGGACTGACAATGATTAAGTATAGAACAACACTACATAGGCACACTACATAGGCACACTACATAGGCACACTACATAGGCACACTACATAGGCCACTACATACACTGTGAAAACACTACATAGGCCAAACAGGCAGACCTTTCACAACCAGATTTAAAGAACATATCCCCAACAGAAATTACAAATCAAAATTTGCTGATCACTTAGTAGAATCAGGCCACGACATCACAGGAATGGAACAAAATTTCAAGATTTTAAAAATTTGCAAAAAAAGGAATAAAAATGAATGTAATAGAACAGTTTGAAATTTATAAATCAATAAAACAAAACCCTCTCCAAATATTAAATGAACAAACTGATTTCCACAGCAATGAAATCTTCGATACAGTTATACAACATCGAAAACATAACAAGAAATATAAACAACTCAACAATAGGCTCTAAGGTTGGCAACACCACCCTCACCTCTAAAACAACCGTTAGTGTTTCAAAAATACAAACTCAAATGTTTTAAACTTTAATGGTTATGTGTGTAGTGACAGTGAACACCTGAAGATGGAGATTAGTCTCCGAAACCGGTAGTGTGAGAAAAAACTGAAGATTGGTGGCGGAACAAAAGAGGTAAAGTTTACCATCAATTGTTAATATTAACCAATCAGGATAAAATACCGATAGAATAATCATGGAATAATTAATTATGGTACGATAACAATAATTAAGTATGGAACAACAATAATTAAGTATGGCACAACAACAATAATTGAGTATTGTACAACAACAATAATTAAGTATGGTACAACAACAATAATTGAGTATTGTACAACAACAATAATTGAGTATGGTACAACAACAATAATTGAGTATTGTACAACAACAATAATTGAGTATTGTACAACAACAATAATTGAGTATAGTACAACAACAATAATTAAGTATGGTACAACAACAATAATTGAGTATTGTACAACAACAATAATTAACTATGGTACAACGACAATAATTGAGTATTGTACAACAACAATAATTAACTATGGTACAACGACAATAATTGAGTATTGTACAACAACAATAATTAAGTATGGTACAACAACAATAATTGAGTATTGTACAACAACAATAATTGAGTATGGTATAACAACATTAATTAACTATGGTATAACGACAATAATTAAGTATGGTACAACAACAATAATTGAGTATTGTACAACGACAATAATTAAGTATGGAACAACAACAATAATAAAGTATGGTACAACAACAATAATTGAGTATTGTACAACAACAATAATTAAGTATGGTACAACAACAATAATTGAGTATGGTACAACAACAATAATTAAGTATGGTACAACAACAATAATTGAGTATTGTACAACAACAATAATTAAGTATGGTACAACGACAATAATTGAGTATTGTACAACAACAATAATTAAGAATGGTACAACAACAATAATTGAGTATTGTACAACAACAATAATTAAGTATGGTACAACAACAATAATTGAGTATTGTACAACAGCATTAATTACCTATGGTACAACGACAATAATTGAGTATTGTACAACAACAATAATTAAGTATGGTACAACGACAATAATTGAATATTGTACAACAACAATAATTAAGAATGGTACAACAACAATAATTGAGTATTGTACAACAACAATAATTAAGTATGGTACAACAACAATAATTGAGTATTGTACAACAACAATAATTAACTATGGTACAACGACAATAATAAAATTAAGTATGGTACAACAAAATAATTGAGTATTGTACAACAACAATAATTAAGTATGGTACAACAACAATAATTAAGTATGGTACAACGGCAATATAAGTATGGTACAACAACAATAATTAAGTATGGTACAACAACAATAATTAAGTATGATACAACAACAATAATTAAGTATGGTACAACAACAATAATTAAGTTTGGTCGCAAGGAGGTTACACGTTATATGTTAGGATAATGTAATTGTCACTTTTGTATAATACAAACTCAATGGAAGTATATATTCTTCTTGGAATTCATTTTAAATTATATTTCCATTGGTGAGAGTTGGATAGTAATTAATTTACTATACATTTCAACAATACGATGAAAAACGTAAATTATTACTAATATCTTTAAAATGTTTGCAAATATTTGTTTTGATTAGAGTACACTAAGACAACATATATTAAATTAAGTCTACCTTTTTTGTATTTATTTTAACATGTGTTAAAAGAATCATCTCGGTTCCTTTTGTGTCCTTTAATATTCTTATTCATATTATTGGACGGATTTAGAGAACAGTCAAATCTAGATTGTAAGTATGCGCACATTTATTATGCCTTTACAAGTATATTATACAGGGTGAATGGTACGTGGTGTTTAAAAATTTAAGGGCTTAAACTACATATGATAGTGTGGTATGTTCAAATTAAGATTTTTTTTAAATCGTGGACATAACCATAAAAAAGCTTTATTACTTCTCAAAATATCATATTTTTTAAACTGTGGCACCATTTTTGAAATCTACATTAAATTTTCAACAAGAATAATGAGCTAGTAAGATGCGTAAATTAAGGTTGGTATTTAAAATTATGCGTTAAAGTAAAAACATCATATTTTTTTATATTTTAAACAATGTTTTACGCGTAGTTACTAAATTATGGTAACGGACATAATGTGTCAAATCATACAGAAAACTGCGTAATTTAATGTTCTTTTCAATAGTATAATTGTGATTTTAATTATTTTGTTTCGTCATCGAAAACGTTAGGTGAAACTGAATTAACACAGTTTGCAGAAAACTTGAAGCTTTGACTATTTATTACAAGAAAGATTATAATACTTTGATTTGACATAATATTAAGACATACTAATTACATTCGTAAAAATAATTGAAAAAAAGGTCAACTTAAAAGAATAATATTTACAAATGTTGTTTAAACTGCCTTCCTCCATTTCTGATGCAGGCCCGTGCTCTCTTCCGCATTTGTTGAACTGTCACTTTTATAGAGACTTCTTGGCGCACTACTTCAGCAGCTGTAGTTATTCTCTCCCTCAGTTCTTGTTCTGTGTTGATAGGTGCAGAATAGACTTTTTGTTTCATCCATCGCCATACACAGAAATCCATGGGACTAAGGTCCGGCGATCTAGCTGGCCACGGTATGGTCCCACCCCGTCCAATCCATGTAGGATAATTGAGCGTCAACCAGTGACGCACTTCTGTGGTGAAATGCGGTGCTGCTCCATCTTGTTGGAAAATAAGACTTTCTTTTTTCTTGGTTGAGATGGTCTAGCAGCAAAGGGAGACTTGCTGTAAAAAGTCCAAAAAGCGTTCCCCGTTAAGGTTTCCCTCGAAAAAATGTGGGCCAATAAGCGTTTCACCTACTACCCCAACCCATACCATAATGTGAATTCTCCTTTGAAAAGATCGTTCTTTGGTTGCTCTTGGATTATCTTCCACCCACATGTGCATATTATGTGTATTAAAGATTCCTTGTCTTGTAAATATGGCCTCATCTGTCCAAAGGATCTTTTTGAAGAAATGATACTGCTCAATATCACTATTGAGCAACCATCTACAGAACTGAACACGAGGAGCGAAGTCTTGAGCTTCAATTGCTTGTACAGGCGTAAAGTGGTATGGATGAAACTTGTTTCTATGAAGAATATCCAACCCTTTCCACTGTGAAACATTTAGTAGCCGCAATCACCCTACTACTACTCTCTGGGTTTTCTTGAAAGGTATTTAGAATCAATTCTTCAACACCTACATCATAATGAACTGGACCTACCTCAGAAGACTTTCTTTGAACTTTTCAATTTTCACTAACCTCTGGTGAAGTCTAGTGAACACCTGTGGGCTGGGAGCTTTTCGATCTGGGTACCTTAAACTGTACTCTCTTTGCGCAGCAAGTGCATTGCCGTTGCAAAATTCATAAACAAAATGCATTTCTGCATATTCTCTTTAGTGAACTCCATGATACTACAGAACTGAATAGCTTATACACAGACCCGGTCTAAAGAGTAAACATAATGGATTCCAGTTTTCCCCGTGATAAGGTTGCTTTAAAAGAAACTAACTTTTGCTAAACTAAGCAGGTAGTGAAATTTCCCAGTCATTAAGGACAACAGACAAAACTATTGATAAGGTTGGGGTGTACCCCGGGTCTAAGAATTGTGGTAAAACCCCATTCGTCTCTGATTTACATGTTTTTTTAATCACATAACGTTATTTGAATGTCCAGTCCTAGTTGCTGGCTAGTAAGATAGTCTTACAATTTTTTAACCACTCTGTGTTTCTTTCTATTCAAATAATAATAAAAAATTTAACATTGTACGATAATACAAACAAAGGCATATCACTGGAAAGAACATTAAATTATGCAGTTTTCTGTATAGCTTGACACATTATATCCGTTACCATAATTTATTAACCACGCGTAAAACATTGTTTAAAGTTTTACAAAAATATGATTTTTTTACTTTAACGCGTGATTTTAAATACCAACCTTAATTTACGCATCTTACTAGCTCATTATTCTTGTTGAAAATGAAATTTAGATTTCAAAAATGGTGCCACATTTTAAAAAATATGATCTTTTGAGTAAGTAATAAAGCTTTTTTATGGTTAAGTCCACGATTTAAAAAAAAGTGTAATTTGAACATACCACACTAACCATTTGGCATATAAAGTAGCCCCAAGTATGTAGTTTAAGCCCTTAAATTTTTAAACACCACGTACCATTCACCCTGTAAAAAGGTGTTCAGTAAAACTGTTTCAATAATTTGGGATGTTATTATACACAAACAAATAAGCAAAAAACTTCTTATGAAGGTATGTCCTAAAACCTTTAGTTTTCCGTATATCTGCCTTTTTATATAACAATTCATAACTTCGAATCCACTCAAGCTACATGTGTGAAACCTCATGATTTTACTACTAGTAGTTCAATGTTTTTTTAAATAAAAAATAAATATTCACCCGTTTCAAAATGGTGGACGTATAGTTTTTCTAACTTAAATATCTAAAAACTTACTAATTTTACAAACAAAATGCCAGAATAATGTTTTTTAGTAAATGTTATAACAATATTCACAGTGTGTGTTTCAATAAAAACGGATATAAACAGCTGAGAAACGTAAAACAATGTTTTATAGCACTAACCAAAGGCTAGTGTGGTTTTAAATATGTGTGTACTTTGAACAGATGATTCATGTCAATCTGATGTTTCATATGAACAGCTGTTTATTTATGTTAGTAATATTAGGTTTGGTTTCCATTCCAATCCTGAAGTTCTTACTGAAACCGGTTGGCCTGCGTTACCTTTCTTTGGTAATTCCTTCCTGTCTCTGCAAGTCGTTGATGGCCTTTGTAAAAGTTGTATGACAATGTATCACACGATTTTTAAAATGTTCCTGATACAGTCTTCTCACTTGAGTACTACTACAATGAGTCATGCCACACATCAAATGCATGTCTGTCATTTCTGAGTTTGTAAAGTTGTACATTATATTATCTGCCATTATTAGTTAATAAAAGGAAACTATTAAAATAATATAAAATGTCATAAGAAAATAAATTACAAACCCTAAATAATTAAAACTAACAATACTATAAAAAAACTTTACAGAAACACTCATAAAAACCGTATACATGACAGTGTTCTTTTTGTTACTAATGAATAATGCCAAAAATGGAAACCAAACCTAATATTTATAACGTAATTAGCTGTTCATATAAAATAGCAGATTGACTTGAAATCAGCTGTTCAAAGTACACACATATTTAAACCACACTAGCCTTTGGTTAGTGCTGTAAAACATTTTACGTTTTGCAGCATAACCCAGCTATTTTTTATCAGTCTTTGTTGAAAGAAATACTGTGAATACTATTATAAGATTTACTACAAAACATTATTCTGGAATTTTTTTTTTTTTTTTTTTTTTTTTTTTTTTTTTTTTGAAATTAATCACTTTTTAGATATTTCGGTTAGAAAAAATTAAACGTCCGCCATTTTGAAACAGATAAAAATTTAATTTTTGATATTTAAAAAACAAATAGAACTACTATAGGGTAGTACAATCATAAAGGTTCACACTTGTACCTTAAGTGGATTCAAAGTTATGAATGTTTATGTAAAAAACACATAAAGACAGATAGACGGAAAACTAAAGGTTTTAGGACATACCTCCATATGACGTTTTTTGTCCATTTTTATGTGTACGCTAACATCCCAAATTATTGAAACAGTTTTACTGAACACCCTGTATAACCCATGTTATATTGGTAGCAAACACATGGGTATTTGGTATACGGAAGTAGTATTTATTCATCATCACATACTGAATGTAAACTAACAATTCAACCATATTTTCTGATAGTTTTATTAAGTTGCAACTTAAATTAGTGTATTTAACTGTTTTTATGTTTAATTCATTTTTTAACTCATCAATAAAAATTGTTTGAGTACTGTGTTTTAATTGGCGTACTCTAATCCGAGTAACATTGGAGTCAAACTGACAAACCACTAAAGCTCTAAAGCTCTCCACAAACCACTATCAAATAACATTAATTCTGTGTGACTGGTTGGCCGATGTACTGTGATTGTTGAACCAATACAAACAGTCACCTCGTACCGATCTGATACAAATAGAACGTCATATGTTCCCGTATTGAAGGTATGTGATTTATGAACAGGTTTACAAACCTATAATGTCATAAAAGGGTATGAATTAAGTTATTTTTTTAATGAGTCTAGTTAATCATTAAGGATTTAAAATTTTAAGAAACCAAGATAGAAAGTTAATTTTACCCGCAAACAGGTATGTTAATAAATAATTAGCCTTTGTAGAGGAGCATGGCAAAAATATCATTAACTAGACAGTACCCCTATTTCTCACAGCTCGATTCTACTAATGGCTTACCATAAACAGCCTAAAATTGTTCAGCCTAAAACTAGTTTTTATAAAATATTCTCTGTATATTTATTTTCATTGTTCTGTTTATACCGTCATATTATTCCATAATTAATTAACCAATATCTTATTTCCATAAGATATTGGGAAGTAATAGTGTCATTTCATTTTTATTTATCAATAAAATATGGCGTGGTGGCTCAGTGGCCCTAGTTTCGGGTTGCGGAGGGCAAAGTCCAACTGATATAATGATTGCTATCTCATTTACATTCATGCAAGCCCATTTAAACTGGCAATTGAAAAAGAAAAAATTGGCAATTGACTTATTGACTGATAAAACTACAAGTTTTAATACAAGGTTTAGTTGTGAACAATTTGGTATTGGCCCGTCCGTTATAATGGTGTCGGTAATAGTAAAGAAGATATTTTCTAATCTCTAAGATCCTACTCTACATTAACGGTGGCCGTTCTAGCCCTTTATAACCGTCCGTTCTAGTCTTACTAACATATGGTGCCTTCTGTCATATACTTTGTTTACTTTCAGATAATAAGATGATTTTTGGATGGATGGAACGTCATTCAACTTTTTATTGGTTTTTTTTTTATAATTCAAACACTTAAGTTCTGTGAAGTTATTCTATAAGCATGTACATTGGGTATAGTCATTGTAAATCTAAGAATAAAATAAATCATAAATTATATTTAAAATAATTTTTTTTTAATGTAGTAAACCCATAATGTATCAGGTCCTTATTTGTTTGTAATTTTGTTCATGTTATATTATGTAGGTAAATGTTATATTTTCTTGGAAATGTAATATTTGTCCTGTACTTTAGTACTTAAAAGTAGCCCTCAATTGACCACAGTTTTGAGAAAACATGATGTTTTTAAAAAATATAATAAGAAAATGTCAGTATAGTTGGAATCCCTCAATGTAAATTTAGACAGAAAGATAACAAAACAAGGATTCAAGATGAAGAAGGCAATAAAAAAACTCATTTTCTAAATTACTCGTCATTCTAATCCTCAGTACAATCTTACATTATATTTCTGTCTTTTATTTGTCCGCCTTAGAGAAAGTAATAAACCAACAAGCACTCTTGGAAAAAGACACATCTAAACAATGTTTTGTAATGTATATTTATAAATTCTACATTAAATAACGACTCAATAATATATTTTCATATTAAGTTATTTGAGTATTTATTATTTTATTTATTTCTGAAATACTACACAACAATATTTTGGAAAATGATTGCTACAACTCGTATAGTTTTATATAAAATGATAATTAATTTTTAGTAGCCTAAAAGTATAAAATGCCGAACAATAACTTTTTTCAACACTAAAAAAAAAAAAGTATATTCCGTATATTCTTATATTCTTTTTTTGTATGCTAAAATAACATTGTGAAGGTGGTTTTGAAGCAAATGTTAGTACGTTTTAGTTCGGTTATTACAAACAAAATTTTTTTTAATATATTTTTAGCATTTTTATTAATTTTTCTAATTTGCACAATATATATAAACTATTATTTGGTCACGTCTAGTGCTATTAAACACGCAAGAAATATCAAAGAATTCCGAAATATCCTAACGCAAATATATCTCAGTACTCCCTACTAGTACTATATGTTAATAGTAATTGAAAATGTATGCCTTCTAAATGGTTAATTTGGTTTATACTGTAATCAAAGATAACATAGATTATTCAATTCTATATCCAGCTTAGATCGATTACATACTTTATCCTAAAGAGAATAAAGTATTTACTTGTATAAATATTGAAAAGCAGTAATAATTTAAATTGGAAAATCTGCTGGGATTTACGGTGGAAGCCGTACAATTAGATGATACATTTTGGTATTTAAACTAAAAAATATACTTACAGGTAAAATGTATTTAAGAGTCTGCAGAGGTTGTCAGCCATGTTGGGTTTAATCCATGAGAACAATGTTGTTTGCGAATCCATATTTTTTCGTTATTCATTGACGAAAAGCTGAGTATGAGGGTCACTTTTAACTTTATCATATTGCGCATTGGGTTTGATTTTGATATTTTGAATACGTCTTGTTTTGAATGATATCATAAAATAAGAACGTCAAACTAAATAAGAGTGTATATAGTAAAAGATAACCTCACTTACAAAAATATGCTTTTTTATATATATATTTTTTAAATCACTTCAAATTGAAACGTTGAGTTTTTACTAAATATAACTTATTTAAACATTTACGTGATTGAAGTAAAACGTTCAAAAGGCTTGTTCTTTTATTTCAAATTGTATATCGAAGACAAAGTCGGCACTGGTGGCGCAGTGCTGTAACCCAGCTAGCTACATGGGGACAAAGTGTTTGGGAGATTGTAGGCGATAGGTTGGATGCTCGGTCCTCTTTATACCGACATTAAGTAATCATGTAATGGTCCGCTTAATGGTTGCTATCGGCGTGGAGCTACTAGAGAAGTCTGGGGTGTCCATGTTGGGTGTTAATCATTGTGCGGATGTTGTGTGGGGGAGATAACTGAGTATCAGGCTTGTCAATTAGCTGAAAATCAGACCAGCACTACGTGGTTCGGATTCCACGTAAAGCTGTAGGTCCCTTAGTTGCCCTGACTGTTGGGCTATTAATAAATTGCCCTTACTGAGGAACAGTTGAACTCAGATAGTAACCAGACTACACTCATCCACACTCATCCTACATTCATATAACCATTCATATTCGCCTTAAAATACCAACAACGTTGTGTCGGCGTCTCATATGTAAGAATGTAAACATATTTGTGATTTATAAAGTAATTAATGTAATTTTTTATTTGGTTTTTACAAATTTACGATGGTTTACTCATATATTTATGACACTTGGAAACCTTTAAGTAATACAGGTGTTCTTCTAGAGTATCTCAGTGTACTGACTCGTTTACACGTGATATTGAATTAATATTCACATGATATCTATGTTTAGTAATTTAAACATATTTATGAACCGAATTGCTGCAATAGTTTGTTGCATGCGTGACGATCAATGTATTTGTGCTGCGTACCTTAATGTAATTACAGATACATTTTTCTTCTATTTGTACCTAGTATTCTTCTCCTAAGATGTAATCTATTCTGCAGACATGATGTTATTTAAATCAAAATCAATTAAAAACGTGGAGTAGTTTTGCATCGTTGAAATACTTTTCTTTTTTTCTTTAGTTAAACCAGAATAAATATAAATTTCTATAATCAGTTAATAACATATTTTAACTTTTCATACATATAATTAATGTACCATTCTATAAATTATCAACTAAACTAACACTTTTTACCTTAGAATATGATAATAGTAGAAAGATTACTAATGATGACAGATAAGTTACGTGAATGTAAATAACCCGATTTGGTGTTAGAAAGAAAAGTGCTAAACTAGCTAAACGTGCTGAAACGTATCACATGTATGCATGTTTATGACTGTTTATATGTTATGCTTTTATAATAAATACGCTTCATTACTAAATTTAAAATTAATCTATAAAATGTTTCATATATTCCATATTTTTAAAATTACTTTGAATAAAAATAATACTCCCCGATTTTATCCGAAATCTATTACAATTAATTGTTAACTATTGAAAATTTATATGAAACATGTAAAAAATTTGATTACAGTAATTTTCTACTTTATATTTTTTTATAGTTGCTCATTTTCTATTACTTTTTAAAATTATTATTTATCTATAAATAATTTATTACACTTAATAATGTATGCTACTATGATTGTCACACTCAGGTGTTATTTTATTTTCCAACTGCAAAACTAAACTTTCACTCGATAATACTTGCAATTTATTCAGAGATACAATTATTTATTAACTCTATAACAGTATGATGATGACAACAACAGAGTGGCATAAAAACATCAATTAAATTAAAAAGAATAGAAAACAAAATAAAAAATATCAATATTAGCGGCAGTAAGCAAGTGATTAAATAGACAATACCATACACGCACGTTGGGCAAATATTTTATTTTAAATAAAAGAAGCCATGTTTTCTACAATAAAGTAATTAATTAGTTATCCTGTAATATTTAAAACAATAAGGTAAATTATGTAAAGAAAATGTGCATATATATATATATATATATATATATATATATATATACTGCTGACAAATACATATTACTCTTTTAAAACATCACTTACAACTTACTGAAAAAAACTGTTGCCAATCTGATAGCCGTTACATTCTAAAACAAATTTAACATTCTGACGAAAGAAAAGAACAATGTTCTAATCCAAATTTATAACATTTCGGTAAGGCTTTTCGAAAAGGTCACCAATGAGTTTATTTCAACAAGACCTTTTGAAATAGTGTATTACTTGTCTTATTTTTACCTTAGGAAATTATGAGATTCGAATGCATGACCCTGAGTTTTGGAGGACACTGTAATTAGATTTTGATGAAAATATTTTTAATAAACTTGCCATGTGCTGTTTATAAGAAAAACATTTAGTTTTATGCTACTAGACCCAACCGCTCACCCACTATTTATACCGCACGGGTGGTTGGCCTCACACTGGAATTAGATTACTTATATCGACTAAATTAAAATTAAAAAAGAAGTTAAAAATAATAAGATTAATTTAATCATTGATTTAAATTTAGTTTTAATTTAATATTTCAAAATATACTACGTAAAATATATTAACCACTTTGTAAAATAATTTGTGTCTTGTTCATCAGAAATTCGACACTATCTTATAATAATTAAAACTTACCTAATTATGATGTTTTAATAAATTTCACTGAGCACTCGTTTTACGTATAGCCTCGTAGTTTAACATTAAAAGCAAAGATAATCTATAAAGTAATGCTAATATTTAAGATATTTAATATACTGTATTGAATTAGTTGTCCTGAATTCTTTTGAATTGATAATCACGTCAAAAAACACCCAATTGCAAAATAATATATACAGCACAAGTTTACATTTACAATTGTAATGTAAATTTGAATACATTTACTCACAAATAAACGTATGTTTCATTCAACATTGTAGTGATGAGTGAAACATTCATACAGTACCTTCTCTATTCCACTCATTAACCACTCTCTGTAAGCTGATATTTTATGATCATACTAATGTATTTATATTGTTTATGTACTCTGTTTAAAACCAACAAAATTTTTTGCTGAATTAATAAAATATTTTATAAAAACTACATTTCACAAAATAATACGATTTATTCTTAATTTACTAAACGATATTTCAACAATAGAGAGAATCATTTTTTACTTGAACGTATACATGTATAATCATTGAATAAATCATATACTTTTTTATTTATAAAATTCTGGTGTTTTATTATGGAAGAAATGTGTTCGAAATCGATAGCAACAAGTGAAGTTTTACCAAGAAACTTATACATAATTTTTTATATTTCTATACTTAAGTGTATATTGTAACTAAAACATTAGTTGTAAAACAACTTCATGTACTTTTCGTAAATCGTAAAACATTATAGTTACTCTGTGACAATGGCAACACAAGTATGAAGTACAGTAATACCAACCTGCCACTAAATGTATTTAGAAACTAAAAGTTATTTAGTAGCGTATAAGAAAGCTTTATTTCAATATTAAGTGTGAAGTTTAATGTATATATTAATAACTTCTTTTTAATCTTTGTTCTAACGACAATTATATTAGATATTTAACTTTAAATAAAGTCTTTGTATAAATAATAAGATTTTAGTTTACTGATTTTGGAAACAGTTATTTGGAACTTGCAAAAATTGACCGTATTAGATTGACTGTGAAAAAGTATTTGTATCTAAAGACTATTTTATGTATTTGTAATGAATCGATTACATTTATTGAAATATTACTTGATGTAAAAAGTTAAAAAGAATAATAATTTTCGTAATCTGGCCATTCCTACACAGACCGTTTATTGCCCCTTAAATTTTTCTTATTTAAGCATAAACATTGTTCTTGTATTTTTCTAGTGTTTAGAACAAAACTAAATATTTAGTCTATTTCAGGGATGAGCCTATAAATAAAAAAAATTGTTCAAGTACTGAAAAATAGTTTTATTCCTATAAAATAAGGACAGTAAATGATATACTAATGAAACATGCATCTCTAATTTGGTAAGTACTATTGTATTACGTTTTCTCAAAATAACGTGCGCGGACATTTAAATCCCTTTAAGCCATTTAAACGACTGATAATCATCGATGTGATAACCTAGTGGCGAGCTTTCCGCATTCTAATCAAGGCCGCGGCCTTCCCCCTCCCCGACCTCAATCCACTAGCTGATTCTTCGTAGAAATATGAAGTAACATGTGTACACACACGCAAGTGCGCACGTGCACGCACACACAAAACACAAACACGCACACGCACATGGACTATACATTCTAGTAAATTGACTTATTCGCCCACCCATACACGTGCAATAGCATTGACCCACCCATAAACGTGCAATGGCATTGACCCACCCATACACGTACAGTGGTATTATGGATATTTCATATAATAACCATTCTAATGCTACTAACACTAATTACTATTTAATGACAATGTAAAGACATTTCATAATTCATGTTCCATGTTTATAATATGTTTTTATTAAGTTATATTTTGTGTTTTTTTAGTATTTTGTAAATAATTTTGTACTGGCCACAAATACTCTTAAGTGTGGTCAGTTTTTCCGAGCCGTATTATTGTTTTTTATATTTGTAAAAATGAATGGAAATAAAATCTTATTATCATATTATCATTATTATCAATTACTTGACTATTAATAGTGAGTTCACTTAAACAAGCAAGTGAATATACGCCGGGAAGATATACAAGTTTCACATTATCATTTTAATGACGAAATATGTTACTATTAATGGCTTAATGCTTGTCTACGAAGGCCATTAGCAATAAAGTTTTATTGCGAGAAAGTTACAGCTCTGTGAGTTTGTGCTCGACCTCGTTATTCCTTTTTTCTCGTTATTTCTCGTTCCGTCGACCAAGTTTATTTGTTTTTGTTGATAGTATGAACTTGTGTATAAAATGGTGGAGTGATTGGAAAAATCCATGTGGTCCTAGATCGTTGAAATTTCACTCTTTATATGCACGAAAACAAAAACAAATAAAATTTTAAATACAATAAATATGATAGTATTTTTATTAACCTTAAGTTATGTTTAGGCAATTTCATATCAGCACTAAAACCAAAGTAGTATTACGAAATAAAAATGCCTATTTCACCTTGCTTATATAAAATACAAATATAATATATTATTATAAATGTATTTTATAAAATTAAGGTGAAAAAGGCATTTCTATTTCGTAATATTATTTTTTTTATAATTATAATAACTTAAATAAATAGCTAACATTATATTTATATAAATAACTTTCAATTAACCAATGAAAATTGCATGTTGAAAAACAATATATTTAGTAGAGGTGATACTACATCAAATAAATATAACATGTAATTAGCTGTACAACGGATTTCGAATTTCCGCACTTCAATTAAACCCATTTGTCAGAACGCAGGAGTAGAGCCGGACGTAAATGTAGAGTCAATACCCTCGGCTCTACATAAATTGTCTAGCAATTTATACGCAATCGAAATACATGCGATAGTTACATTAATGGATAATTTCTCATAAATACAATTATTGTTATATTAAACGTTTGTTAAATTATTTGAATAAAAAATAATGCTGTAACTACTGTTTTGGCATAGTTAGCTACTGTTATTGAGTTCGAGACAAATAATATTATTATGAAGTCAGATATAAGAGTACTGCGAAATATGTCAAAATAACAATATTCTGGTTATTAATTATTATTTATTAGTCGTTAATAATACAAAAAAATCGTTTAACTTGTATTCATCACATTATTATTAAATAAGTAAACCGTTTAAGGTATATAATATTAATATTCTACAACTCAATTTATATTTTACTTGTTTAAATAGTTGTTTGTTCTCTGTATAATAAGGGTATCAACATCTATTGACCACTTATTATCACCTTCAGTGCGAATGTCATATAATAACACGTACCACGTACGAATGTCATATAACACCCATACACGTACAGTGGGACTGACCCACCCGCCCACTCATACACGTACAGTGGGTATTGACACTCCCATCCATTCATACGCATACAGTGGGAGGCTATTGACCCTCCCACCCACCCATACACGTACAGTGGGTATTGACCCACTAATTCATACGCATACAGTGGGTATTGACCATCCCACCCATTCATACACATACAGTGTGTATTGATGACCCTCCCACCTACCCATACACGTACAGTGGATATTGACCCTCCCACCAACCCATACAATTACATTGGCTATTAACCCTCCCACCCATTTATACACATACAGGGGGTTTTTATGTTAGGTGAATTATTCAAAATCTATGAATGATTCACCTACACTGTCCTAATCTTTATTCTTACTAAGATTAATTATTTAATTGTTATCTATTATTCTTTAATAATTAATTATAGTTCCTTACTTGAGTACAAGTTTTTGTGATCAACGTTTACTTCTCAATATATTTTTTCCTTAACTAATTTAACTAACAAAAACCACTGGATTAATTCATAATCAAATTATTTGAAAGAACTGTAAACTGCTTTACTTTATTTTTACTTTAAATTGATGTTAATACATAAAACATCTGCAGTAATCCAAAATACAGTATAAGGAAGACTACTATTAAGAAACGTCTGTTCAACTGTTATTATTGAATTAACATATTTTTGTATTAAAAAATAAAAATGTTTTTCTATAACTGTTTTAGTCATCAATGTAGACGATAAGTCAGCAATGAGCTCGTGGACATTTTAGTATGACTCGGCCAAAGGTGATACACATGAAAGTAAATAATAAAACAGATTAGTATATAAGCAACATATATGTTGTAATATTTGAACTATATTAAAAGGGAATTTATTTGATTTTGGGATATACTTTTACCAGGCAAATAAGCTCCCCTTTAACATATACTCTTTTCTAACCACATTTTAGGTCTTAAAAATGATCCATTCCATAAAACATGAAGTAAATGGGTTTTCTTGAAACTTCTACCAGCACTGTTCTTCCATAACAAAGGATAATGAAACCAATTAAAAGTTTTAATGCTCACCAGATTAATCAAGGCTTTTTGAAAACCTTTTATTTATCAAGGAAACCCACCAATACAATGTTGCTTTACATACACCCATAGTCAGTATTATGTGAATATGGAGTAAATAGAGCATTTTACTTATCAGCAGTATCAATTATAAAGTTTAATTTATTAAAATGATTGTTTATGTAATTACTTAAATATCCTTGGTAAAGGTTTACGTCCACTTTATAGTTTTCTACTTACTAAGGATCGTATTTACAGTAAGAGGGTTACATTTTTAATTTTTCTAAAGTTTAAATTACTAATTAATAACTAATTTACTTCATAAATGTATTAATTACTAGCTTATTTACATTTATTCGTATCTTTATTTAGTAATTATAATACGTGTATTAACAAATATTTAATTATATATTAAATAAAAGTTAGAAATAATATTTTATTTAGCTGTATGTATTTCTAAATTAATACTTTTCAATATGCTTTTAAATAGAAGGGTCATATAGTGAATTAATTATAATTCAATTATTGGTATTGTTAATAACGTTAGTGACAATTCTTCATGATTGAATTTGGTGACCAAAAACAAATATATTCACTCTAATTACTGCGAACTCGTCAATGTTGAATTAATTTTACATAATTTATTTTTATAATTCTATATCTTTTGAACCAAAATATACACAGAGCTTATCAATACTTCTGTTCAGTAAATAAAGACGCTTCCCATAAACTACTGTTCACAACGCATAATTTGTTATGAATATCATTGTTACCTGATCAATAATAAATATCTTTTTTCGTTGTCAAAAAATGTTCTTTAAATGTTCTAGTTATTTATTTTTCAATAGCCATTTTTTCTTTTATAACAAATAAATGTTACCGTTATCTATACTTAACACAGTAAAGTTAAACAATACTTAAAACGTCAATCAGATCAAATTAATAAATAATTTTATTAATCTATCAAACGTTATTATTTTAAACTGTCCTTGGCCCAATCTTTTAATCTACTATTCAAATTGTTCCTTTTTTATAGTTGATAATTTGCGATATGACTAAAGGCAAAATAATCTATTTTGATAGTAAAACCTGAACAAGATTTTTACTTCAAAATATGTTTCAAAAGCAAATTACTTAATAAACCATACTTGCGTTATACTGTTTATAATATAAATTATTTGTCAAATTTTATGTTAAACTATATGGCACTAAGCCAGGCATTAATTTAACATGACAGATATGATATCGTCAAACTTATCTGAGAAGACAAGGTATACTGTTCAGTTACAAATACGCAAAACATGAAAGTGAATTTCCCCTCATCTTATAAAAAAACTGGTGAAAACATTTTTTTTCTTTACATTTATACAGTAAATTTTATTTATCTATTAATTTTAAATATTACCCAAAGCATCTTTCCACACAATCATCAATCATACACACATTCATCAATCATCCACCCATTCATCAATCATACATACATTCGTCAATCATACATATCAATCATCCACCCATTCATCAATCATACATACATTCGTCAATCATACATACATTCATCAATCATCCATACATTCATCAATCATCCATACATTCATCAATCATCCATACATTCATCAATCATCCATACATTCATCAATCATCCACACATTCATCAATCATCCACACATTCATCAATCATCCACACATTCGTCAATCATCCATACATTCGTCAATCATCCATACATTCATCAATCATCCATACATTCGTCAATCATCCATACATTAGTCAATAATCCATACAGTTCCTATCTAATCACGTATTCCTCTAGTTCAGTAAAATGTTTTATTCAACATTTTATTTTATTTTCGTTCTACATTGTATATTTTGGATACTTATGTAATTTTATTTTCAAATTTTTAAGGACTAAATTAAACTGTAATGGGAGTAAAAAATAGTCATTCAATTAATGTAAAGCTTTCAGTGTCACTTAACTTACATAAGAAATTAAATAATTGTTTGGTGAGTGTTTGAGCATACAAAACCAATACTGAATTCCTAAATACCAGAGTTAATAATTTTCATTGAATGTTATATTTTACTTTATATCTTTATACATTACTCTTAACTCTAATTAAATAATTTCTAAACTGTTTACGTATATACGTAGTGACAGATCTGTAATAATTAACAGAATATTTTACTGGTAACTTTACAAGGAAAGTATGTAAAATTTACATTATAAATTTTGTAAAACCCTTCTGTGTGATAATATGTTTTTCATATGCGTCATTTTTTTGTATAATATTTAAGTTCTTTATTCATTATGTAAAGGGTAGGTAAGGTAGGTTTAGGTTTGGCTGGGTAAGTTAGTTCCAGTACTGTACGATGCAAAGGTGATATATTGCTGAATTGTCGAGAGACATGGTATAATTGGGATTAAAACTCCCTTTAAATTGGGTGTAAGTGTTTCGTTTCTATGCCCAGTAACCAAAGAACATTATTATCTACTAACAAAATAAACCATTTAAGAATACGTCACAATTCAACTTTTATTTCTGTATAAATACTTGTAACCATGGAATAGTATTCAAAATATTGTGTGGGATGGCTTATAAAGAAGTAACTTAATTTATAAAATATTTATCGCTGCTTACTTTTCTTGGGATTACCAGGGCCTAACTTGTTCGTGGCAGCACACTAAGTTGTTTGTACCCCTAACACTTGAAGTGATTTACTTAACAATTTTATAAAATATAAGGTGCAAAAACTTTGGAAGACAAAAAAAGTTTATAATGTGCTACGATTAATTACATAAAAATAAATACACCCATGTCTACAATAATAAATCAAAACAATACAATATAAATAGCAAATATGTCAGATAGTGGTAGCAATATATGTTGTATGATAAGAAAAATAATATTACGATAAAATCAACTTAATCTTGTAAATAAATAATTAATAATACAAAATATATAATAAGTTTATTTAATATTTAATTATTAACATTTAATAACAAATAATAAGTAATTTAAATGGACATAGCGGACGTTTTATACAATAATTCAATTCAAATACATCAATGTTATTGGATGTATGCCAACTGCAGGCGCGTTTTGGCGTGCATTATAGAAATACAATACGTTAGATGATTTATTGTTTATGAAATGAACTATCTGGGGAAACTTAATGAGACAGCAACAAATAAATACTACAGTACAAATTATCTTATCATGAGTATTGTACCTGTGTCAAGATCTTTGAAACATTTACATTCATACTGTCACGTAAAATATGTAATTTTCAAGTTTTTAAAAAGTATTTGATGACCCTTAAATGGTTGTGTATGAGTTTTTAGATTATCTTTATTAATTATACCTTATATACTGTTGATATATTACAAGTCTACTATTCTTTAATATACACTTATAGGCACATATAGAAAATTATCACACTGATCATTTTTGGTTCATCTTAATAAATACATACGCCTCGACTAGGATTATAAGCTTGTAACTCATATCGTGATTTAGCCAGAAAAGGCCGGAATTATTTCCATTGTCTTGTTCATTTCTAGCATTTAAAATACTATGCTATATCTAATAATGCCAACATAGCATTTTGGACTGTTTATCACTTTATTGTAATATCATTTTTTTGTAATACATGATATTATTGTAATATCATTTTTACTGATTTACCACCAATTAAAAAATGCTACGTTTGAAGCAAATTAAATATATTTCTTACATATTTCATAAAATAATGGGGTTTGACATTACATAATATATGCTAGTTTAAGTCTTCATTAATTTTCAAATTTATATCTGTACAATATCAATGTATAATAACGGAAATCAACTGGATATAATATGTACAGTGTTAACATAAATCAATATTAATTTATAATAGGGGAAATAGCCCCCCTCCCCCCGTTGACAATCAAGACTGCTTTAGGTCATAAGGATTATTGAGGTGTAGCCCCGGTATGAATAAATATTTCCTGTTCAATAATGTATTATCTAAATAATCGTCACAATACCAACACGGCGTTCATTCAATGATTTCCATAGACGTGGATACAACTACAGAAGTCTGGGGTGTCCATGTTGGGTGGTAGTCAAGGTTCAGATGTCAGACTTAAGTTTAAAATATTTAAAACTAAATATTACATTAATTTATATTTTTTAATCTATATGCAGGGTGTTCAAAAAGTCCAAGGTAGGTTGAATACCGTTACAGATAAAGGTACAACACTTTGCACATTGCAGCTGGACATAAAAAGCTATTTTACCAGGTATTCAGTGATCCACTACCTTCGTAGGGGGACGGCCCCCTAGGAGTCGGAAAAAAATCTTAAATGTAAGCATAGGTTGATATACATACCATTTTAAAGGTCTTAGCTAGTAGACTGCAAATTAGACCTCAAAAGGTTAATCCTAAACAAAATGGTGGCGCTCGAATGTTTCAATACTGATTTTATGTGCAAGATTTTAAATCGCCACCATTTTGTGACGGATAAAGCTTTTGAAGTGGGATTTGCGGCATTCTTCTATGCTTGACCACCCTTTTAAAATGATGTGCTTATCAAACCATGCTTACACTAAAACTTTTCTACTGACTCCTCATAGACCCCATAGAAGAATAGCAGAACACTGAATACAACTTAAAGTAGGTGTTTGTGTAAAGTAATCATGTGTAAAGTAGGCCGCCCCCCTACGAAGGTAGTGGCTCACTGAATACATGGTAAAATAGCTTTTTATGTCCAGCAGCAATGTGAACAGTTTTCTACCTTTCTCTGTACCGGTCTAAACAATATTCAACCATCCTCGGACTTTTTGAACACTGTATGTTTAATTCCGTAAGCGAATCGGTCTCCAAGAAAATTTTTTAAGCTATGCAGAAGATAATTTAGCTTAATTAGAACAATTTTTAAGAGAAATGTCCAAGAATAGAAGGAAAAATATCACACATGCAAAAATAACACAGGGTCCACCGTAACCCAATCTATCATTAGTCCTAAAAGATTTAGATTTTCCTATCTTTTTAGCCATGTTTTTATTGATACGTATAAGAACTGTTTATGTTTATATTGTTTATCCTAGTGCAAACTTGTTTAGTGTGGATTTAAATCTGTCTAATTTTGAATAAACTAAAAAAACAATTATTAATCAAAAACAATATTAATATTTTTGTTATTTTACTTTTTATCAACTTGATATTTTGAGACAACGAAGTTTTTTTTATTTTAGAGAGGACTAGCTGTACCCGCCCGCTTCGCCGGTCATAATATTGAGTTTGATTTAGAACCTAATAGCTGAAAGAATTCGAGCATTTTGCTTCTTCTACCAATATTATATTTTTTAGGAGGCATGTCACAAAAAGTAAACTGCAAAACAAATAATTATTTATTTTTTATTTTCACGTTTCACCACATGTTTTAATTACCGAGGAAAAAAGGTTAACACCAAATACAGATCACCTGATCAAGTAAAAGTAGTGTGTGCTACACTCTCAAGGTGAAATGTAGAACTACAATAAATCAAAACATATACAGTACTGTTGTTGTGAGAACTTCAATTTTCTTATGGCATGTGAAACTACATTAAACCGCACAGTCATATGTTTTTTGTAAACAATTCAGATTCTCCATTTGAATAACATGGGATCTTTAGGAGCCCGTGGGGCGGAACCCTGTGGACGGATCTGCATCAAACTTCACAGAAACCATCTCGGGAGTATACAGGACAACATCCTAAAGTTTCATGGCGATCGGTTGGATGGTTTGGCAGCGCATAAACTTCAAATATACTAACATCCTCTTTTATAAATATAGATTAAAAATAATATGTCGCAAAATTTTGAGATTTCTAACGCTTCAAGTGTTAAAAAAACAAAAGCGACGTTTTGACAGTTATAATACTATTGTCGTCAACAAGTATTACCTTATCCTACTTCTAAAATTTTTTTAATTTTTGTATATATATCAACTCGTCAATACACCCTTAAACCCTTAAACAGTAAATAGTTATAAATGTAGGCTAAGTTAGTACGTAGCACCTAAGGATGACATGAGTTTTATGACCTTTCGAAACGTTATGTTTGTTCCTTAAAAAAACTTGAAGAGTCAGGAATATCCAACTCAATAACAATAATGAACAACCAACGCCAACAAATAACTTTAAAACAATATTTTCTTATTTTATAAGAACATTTACATACAAATTGAAACAGGAAACAAACCTCAAACTGTATCAACGAATGTATTTACATTCGCAACGCATACATTGCTACTAAAACCATCCAAAAGGACAAAAAGTATCTCAGTGTCCCTGAGGTCATTAAAAGTAATCCCACGCCATTAAGACCACGCTTCTACAAACCCCTGTGACGTCTAAGTATTTCATTACGTTTGTGTAAATGGTCCATTTTATACAACCCTCCAACTGGTTATATATGTGCAAGACCTTAAACAATCATCTTGATAATGTAATGTCAGTTTATCAACAAATATAATTTTAATTACACTGTTGAACAATAAAATTTGTTTAAACATAATGTTTCTTTGCTCAATGTATATTTTAACTAATTTTTCAAAAAATTATATTTTACAATTGTTGGATTATTATTTTGGACTATTCATTGACAGTAAAGATTTAAATGCTAAATAAATTAACATGGGCTGAAGTATTATTTTCAAAAATTCAAAATTAGTCTAAACTTCTTATTACTATTGTGCATGTTACATAGCTGTGCAGATGATAGGTGTAGTAAATGTGTTTAAGGTGTTCCATTATATTTTCTTTAATTAAAATCTTTGTTTAATAGTGACATAGTTAGTATTTGATTTTGTCATAATTACCTGAAATAATATTCTTTAATAACTGTAAGCTTAAATTGCTTTCTGTTTCAAAGAAGATTATAAAACCACCACCATATATACTTTCAATTCTTACATTCTTACATATGAGACGCCGACACAACGTTGTGCGTATTTTAAGGCGAATATGAATGGTTTTATGAGTGTAGGATGAGTGTAGATGAGTGTAGTCTGGTTACTAACTGAGTTCAACTGTTCCTCAGAAAGGGCAATTTATTAATAGCCCAACAGCCAGGGCAACTAAGGGACCTACAGCTTTACGTGGAATCCGAACCACGTAGTGCTGGTCTGATTTTCAGTTAATTGACAAGCCTGATGCTCAGTTATCTCCCCCACACAACATCCGCACAATGATTACCACCCAACATGGACACCCCAGACTTCTCTAGTAGTGTCCACGCCGATAGCAACCACCAAGCGGACGCCATGTCGGTATTAAGAGGACCGAGCATCCAACCTATCGCCTACAATCTCCCAAACACTTTGTCCCCATGTAGCTGGGTTACAGCACTGCGCCACCAGTGCCGACTTATTATTATTTGAATAATAAGAAGTGGGCATGATAACATAGGTATAATATTAATACATTGTGATAGTAAAATTTTTAATTTACTTGCACAACAATTATAATGTACATTTCGTATTGAAAAACAACGTTTTTACAGAAAATATTTTATAGCACAAAGATAAAGATTTGTATAAGAGAAAAGGAAAAAAATCATCTGAACTCGCTCAGTATTTCTTTGCATCATATTTTTAATGCAAAAATAAGTAGTTAAAAATATATTCAGTTTTGCATATTTTTCCCTTTATATTAATTAATTACGTTATATTCTCCGTACTTCTGGAATACAAAACAGTATGTCTTCTTATCTGCATGGAAGTGACATCTTACTCTTCCTATTTACAAAAAGTGTTGTTATTATTTGCAAATTTTACACATGCAAAATATTTTATATGACAAAAAATGTTTACTCATCTCTCAATGTTTTATTCCAAAGGTACGAATCTAAAGCATACAGGCAGTTAAAATGGTTTAAGGTTGATGGTAAAGTTCCCGCCCCCTCAAGTTAACCTTTGCATCTCGTATTCCGACATGCTTAATTAAGGGGTGGTTCTCCACTAATGAGGTGTCTTTCATTGGAGCTGCAACAAGAGAAAATTTTTGTGTCATATTTGTAACTCGTATTAGTGCGAAATTAAATTATATTTTATCCTTCTAAAACAAACTTTAAAATAAAACTAATTGTATTTTGTTTTACTGCTTTTAGAAACATAGTCTCACAGTGCTTTTTTAAGACCGTGTTAGTGTCCACTCTAACATCACACCACTAGAAATACAATAATTTTCTTACAATACACTCCATTTTTCTACACTAATAATAGATTCTCTGACTAAAAATTAAATGTAATATTACAACCTATTAGTTTTGTATTAAAATAATAAATACGAGTTATAAATGTAGGTATTACATTTTATTTCGTATTTAGTATATAAGGTTTTTTAGTAAAATTATCTTAAATATATACAATAACAATATTATATTTCAAAGAAAAACTTATATCAACAGAAAGATGAGTATGCTGTATACTTAACAAATACAAACGTATTTTAAATTTAGAAATTATATAAATAATGTAAATTACATATGGAGTCAATTGTTTAAGAAAACTGGGCATTAATACACAAAAATACATAATAATAACTTTTTAAAGAATACAAAACTGTACTAAGAGTGGCATTAACAATGATAGAGAGATATTCGCATATAATTGCATTTGTAAGAGAAGATCAATTTATTGCAATATTTTCCAAAAGCCTCAAGCTAGTTTATCATCTGAATGACCTGTTTTAATTGGTAGGTTGCTGATTGTTTGAATTCAAATAGACTCTTAGTTTAGAGTTTGAATAAATGCCCTCTTTCTTCTTTGTGATTAAAGAACACTTAAAAGTGTTAACATCTTGTTCTAGAATTCTTAACCGAATTAGGTATTCCAGAGAAAAGTGGTTTTAAAATATAAAAAGTAGCATACTGATTCAGTTTGAATTTATATTATTTTATTTTACTTTCCAGTTCTCATTTTTTTTATAAATACAGTCTTATTTTATTTGAAGAGAAGTATATTTTAATTTAGTTTTTGTTTAAGTGACTAAGTTTTGTTTTAATGTCCTTCAGTTTTAGTTTAAATCAGAACTGAATGAAAAGTAAATACATTTTAAATAAATCGAATAGTTCTTTTAATAATAATATATATTTCAGAAGTTGATTTAACTGAAGTTTTAAGTACTGGAAGGTATAAAAGTGGTGTAGAGAAAAACCTACAAAAAGGAAAAATCGTCAAAAAACATTCCAGGTAATTAATTACTAGAACCCCAGAAAATCCTAAAGAAAACGTCAGGAAAAAAATTCCGTGCAACAAAATTCCGAGTATGAGGAACAGGGTTTGTGTGGTCCTTGAGATAAATTATGTGTCTTTTCAGCTGTGCTCCTCTCCTTTTATGTAGTTTTATTTCTTTTAGGTAAATCATTTTATTTTTCAATTATAGAGTATATGATAGAATGTACATACAATGAACACAATTTATTTTATATGACCGATATTAATGTTTTGATACAAAATATTCTTTTTTATTTAATTACTTGTACAAAAGCAGTTCACGCGATTAAATTATATATTAAATCACTGTTAAGTAAAATAAATAATCGGTAACAAAATATTATAATCCATTTAATGATATAATTTTACAATACCTATGAACAAAGTACATTGTTTCATTAAACTGTTCAATGGTACATATGGTTTTATTTATTTACTACATACAATTAGTGAAACATTCAGAAGTGGAGCCTTTAACAAAAGAATTTACCAAATAAATATAAAAATTCTCACATTTTCCTCCGTAATAAGTTTCTATGTAAGTGAAATTAATACGTACTATTACAAACTTGAAATACGATATCAGAGTTAGAAAAGTTACAGGGACATGCAAGTAGGACATAACACCAATCCTAAACTGATAGTGGTGTTTCCTAAAATATTATATTCTAAGCAATTTTATTACAATTTTTTCTGTTCCATTTAATTATTTGGTAAATTTATCATTCAATGCTTTTACATACGGTATCTTGAATCATTTCATTCACTTCAATAAAGGCTGTTTACAGTATATATGTCAAGTGGGACGGGGGGGGGGCACTGACAGTGTTATTGCCAAGCCCCAGGCGTCACGTCAATTAGAAATGGTCCTCTTTGATCTCCCCGTTTTGGAACCGATCCTTTCTGTTGATACCATTGTGCTATAAGCGTGTTCATATAAACATACACCAATAAGCTTAACTCCAATGCACCTAGTGATATAATATTGTGTAGTCTTCAAAAATAAATTATAAAATGTCATACTATTTTAAAAAATAGAATTTATTAATATTGAAATAAATAACTGTAAAAATACTGACCATTAAAGACAATTTTGTTTAATTTCAATGATCCCGTAAATTTAAATTATCCTATTTCTAATATTTCAAAGACATATTTAATGTCAAACTAAAATCTTAAGTGATAACGGAGTGGAAATACCATATATAGTAAAAATTAACACCCTGGGCTCCAACCCGCTGGTCCAGATAGATACAATGATTTTCTATCACTGCATTTAATTTGTGGTAACAGGAATAATTTTTTAAAAAAGGAATTATTTGCAAAGAAATTATATTAATTCTTTTTAGAAACGTATACATAAAAATGCCATGCAGGCAGTTATAAAAAGTGCTAACACTTTTCTTATCATAAATAACACGAAATATTACTTCGCTTATTAATATTTATTTAAAAGCCTTTTAGTGCCAACGTTCGATTAAGCCGGGCGTTTTAAAATGTGCCAGAAGTGTAACCGACCGGTTTATCCGGACGTTTACAAATAGTTTTGTAAATAGTCAGTAAATACGTATTTTTCCAAATATATTTTACTAGTCTGCTTGAGATGAACTGTTCTTTCATTTAAATTATATTTTACGTCATAAAAGCATGTAAAAATCAACATTATGAGGGCATTACTGTTGCACGCTGAGAGTTCGGGCCAATAGTTGACAAGTAGAAGTAAAACTTGTTTGTTTATGAAGATAGAAACATAAAATCGTACATAAATATGGAAAATTAAACTTCGTTTTTAATGATATATAAATGTGTATGGAAACTATTTTTGAATATGGGAAAGCACTATAAACAGAAAAAATTGGAAAAAAGAAGTTTTGTGAGAACTTTAAAAAAGTAATTATTTGTAAGTGCATTACAAATAGAATATCATAATGCGTGTTACTGCTTGGTCATGTAGCTATCATATGGTGTAAAAAACTGTATTCTGACCCATCAAGTAAAGCTTATGGTGTTTTCTGTAAAAACCCTTACAAATCAAGTGACTATGCTGCGGCACTTTTGGATACACTCAGTGTAATAATGAGTGGCAATTTTGTAACACCTTGCCAAACAAATTGCCGGCACTGAAAGGGTTTTACATCCGTAAGCGAATCATTTCCTGTGAAGTTTGTTGAGCTCTTAAGAAGATATACAGCCTGAATAGAGCTTGAAAATTTAAAGCTTAAAAGCCCCATGTACGGTGGGGAAAATATTACAAATAGAATAAATAACCTGGGATCCACTACACTAGTCCTAACAGATCCAATAGTTTTCTGGCCCTTCGATGTTTTTATTAATATACATGGAGTAACTAAAGCGGTGTCCTGACTGTAAATTTTCGGATTCTGCACCTAATTTAGAACAATTACCGAAGAATAAATGTTATCGAATTCCGCTCCATTTGGTATCTATCTGCCCTCATGCGTTTTTACAAAACAATAACTCAAGAGTAGGTCAAGAATGGTAACTCGAGAATTAATAAATAATGTAAAAATAGCCATTGAGTTATCTTCAGCCATTTTAAAATGGTTGGCATTTAAACGTGTTACAAAAACATATGTTGTAAACTGTTAGGTTAATTAATGTTATACAATATTATTTATTGTTAGATCATTTTATTACAAATCTATTAGTATTTTTAGTTTTATTTTGGTTCTATTTTAGGTGGAGTTTAGGTAAAACATTTATTTTACTCCATTCTCTTGATTCTGTAAATATTTTCAGGAAAATATATCGTTTACCAAAACTCCCCTAATAATATACTTACAACAAAATTTAAGGTAGCAATAGATTCGAAATAACATTGTTCGAGCTAAACATTGTTATTTAAGTGGAAAATTGATTAACCTAACAGTTTACAAAGTAGGGGAAAATATACATGGTAAAATACCCTACCCAGGGCTCCGCCTTACTGGTCCTAAAATATACAATGATTTTCTATCACTACAGTTAATTAGAGGTAAAAACGTTTGAAATAACCACCATTATAAGGTACTTCAATGGCTATTTCTGTACTGTTTTTTTAATGTTAATTTAAATAACTGTGCAAAATATCAAGTCAGACGGTCAAACTGTTCTTGATTTGTTAAATTCCTCAATTTGGCATATTTAAAATTACTTTTGTGGACGTTTTCAATATATGTAAGTAAAGTATTAGCAATTTAAAGTATATAAGAGATAGTCGATTTGCAAGGACAGGGTTTGATATGTTTAGAAGAAATAATCAAAATAGAACTATTGTCCCCACCAAATAAATTGGGTTTGTCTGCAGTTTTTTTCAGAAAAAATGTTTCATCCTGTGTTTCAATCTGCACAAAGATTAATTACTAGTTATTGCAAAGATTCCAATATGGAACAGGTTTTTTTTTTTATCTACAAATCAGTAGTTTATAAATCCATTCTAATATGGTAGATGTGATTGTATTTTTTTTCTAGATAAATTAAATACTATTCCTATAAATACCGTTAAGGTTCGGTAAACTTTCTTTAAGATGAAGATCTACAGGAAAAAGTAGATTTTAAATATTTTATTCGTTGAATTTTTAGTTCAAGATAAAACTGGTTTGATCAAAATCCGTTCATAGAACAAAACAAAAGTAACTGATACAACTAATCTTTCCTTCAAATTATATTTAAATGATTTGCAATATTTACTAACTTCATCCCTCACAACTCTGCTCCTATATATTCTTTCTATATAACTCCAGTTTATGTCTATTTACAACGGAAATGAAATTAAAACGAGATTTAGATAGATTCATTTCCATATAAAGTGTGTTTTCCCAGGACTTCTATCTTTTGGGTGTTTTTCATGTAAATGACTTTTTATATAATTTTTACACTCACAAAACATTTCTGATAAGCATGTTACTTTTATTTAATTATATTTAGTTTTGTATGTGAGACTAAATTTAAAGCTTAACCCTATTTGAATACCAATTGCTAATTCCTTACAATAAGTCCTTGTAAATAAACATACGATTATTAAATTTAATATATAAAGCAAAAAATTAACAAAAATATCAAATAGTCGGTGGAACAGTTCAAAAAATTTTTAAATATTATAATAAATACCATGTTAAAAAGATTTTTCAAATAAATATACAGCAACTGAACTATAGTCATTAAAACTTACAGTAAATATCAACTGATAATAATTTGGTATATCGTTTGTTTTAAAAGGCGTTTTTTATTTTTATTTCTATTTTTTTATTATTGTAATTATTAAGTTAACCTCTTCAGTACGTGTGGGACAATAGTAATTATATTTCTTCCATTGAAAACACAGGTTTATTCCAAGAAAAGTTTTCTTAATGAAGTCTTACTAGTCATAAGCCTAAACTGCATTAAAATAACTACAACTACGTCAATTATGAAACCACTATATATGTGACAGTTATTGTAGCAATATGGAACCCTTTCATTTCACGAACATATATATATATATATATATATATATATATATATATATATTGTATATCATTTTTTAATTATTTAACTAAACCATGCAGCTGTGTTCGGTTTCAAACATCTTTGAAATTAATAAAATTAATTAATTTCAAAGATGTTTAAAACCGAACACAGCTGCATGGTTTAATTGGAGTAAACACCACATAACTGCCATTATAGAATATAGATTAAAAATTTATTCAAGCAAAAAAATAAGCATAAACATTATTAGATGAATTATTAGCTAGTTCTTAGCTTTTAGTCTCTATATATAAATAAACTACGTTTATTAGCTATGAGAATTAGGAGTTAGGGATCAAGTTTAACGTGACCAAACTTGCTAACCAATTCACAAGTCACCAAACTTGACTCTCGTGGGGTCAAAGTTAATAAGATCACTCAACTTCAAGAACGAGTCTATCCCTTAAGTTATTTTAGTTCTTACAGTGATGCTTATAAACTTTTATAATTTATACTATCTTATTTTTTTCAAAAATATAATTATTTTTCCCCTTTCACCCTCTTTTTTCCATCATGATACATTACAAGTAACACACATTCTTGTTAGATATAAGATTAATGTTTTGAATGTCATGGATATTACTAGTAATTATAATTTTAGTTATTATAATAACTAAATAATAATTATTGAACCCGTCGACAAGCTTTGCGTGACTTGGTGGGGCCACACTATTGTTCATTTTTGTATTCTTTAAATAAAATAAATAAATAGTTAATGCTTACATACTATATATTTTTATGGTTGTTATATAAATAATCTTGAGTTCACAGAATACGGGGAAATAAACATAGTTCGTAAATTAAAATATCTTGGTGTAATAATTAAAAGAAACAACCCTTGAAAAAAGTTGCAAATGAAGTAGGTTGTCAAAAACTGTATAAAATATTTTTTCAAAACACACAATACTTAGTTTTAGATACGTTTATATTGAGAATGCTTGTAATTGTATGTAAATAATCATCAAAACAGTATATAGTATATTGTGTAAGTTTTTCTACTGAAGAAAGTTTAAATTGCGTAAGTTTATGTTTTATAATTCTAAAAATGAAGGTCAGAACATTTTATGTTTTACGATCAATTTATTTATTTTATTGAACAATCCTCGTTTTTTCAGAACTTATACTAATAAAATCCATCTCCATAGTAAAATAATATTTATTAATGGAAAGGAGTTCAGTTATATATTCAGTTATAAAATAGGGAAATAAAACTGAATATAATATCCATTTTATTGACTGTTAAATTTGTCGTAAAAATTATTGATAAATAAATATACAAATAAAAAACATAAAAAAAATCTAGTAAAAAAATTCTTAAAACTAAAAATAAAGTTGATTATTGCATGAACATCTAGAAAAGGAACAAAATATATCTCAAGAGAATGTCCTCCTAGTACGTTGTGCCAAATTTTAATAAGTCAAGTCATTAAAATACTGTCACTCTTTTTTTATGTTTTTATTTATACAGCTCTCAATGAAATTTACTCATCAACAGTATTACGTCCTGAACATAAAATTTACTTTGAATTTACAAATTTCCATTTGTCAAAAGTAAATTATGTAGATATAAAATCCTTATCGTTAAAGCTATTACAGTATTTTAGTAAATATTGTCTCTAAAACGTTAACAGCTAGTATTTACCTTCTTTTTTACAAACTTATTTATTTTTAATATTTAGGTTCTTTAAATAATGTACAGTTTTGTAGTGTATTTTTTTAAAACATCAGATAGTCATTACGGTCCATTTTCTATGTCAGTTATAGTAGCTTTATAGTTTCATAACTATCATAATACGTGTTGGTAGTAATACAAAATAAGTGACTGTGACCAAAGAAAATATACATAATATACAAGAACAAAATGTACTCAATATTATAGTAAATTTATATTGAAATTTATGTACACTATTTAATTTTTTATTTATTTTTTTGTATTATTATTGGCATTGTACTATTGTCAAATAAACTCTTAAATGTGGCCACGTATCAACACAAACCAGTTTAATAGTGTTTTATATATCAATTACAATTTAATCTTCTTACAAGTTTAAGCAAGATTTATGTTGATCATTTGTTTTTTTTAAGACCTAGACAAGAGCCATTAAAAATAATAGAGTATATTAAATCTAAATCATAACTGATGTAGATCCAAAGATATACTATTTTCCAAAAACATCTAATTATTTATACATGTTTAGGTTGTTCGAGAGTTAATTAAACGGAAACTTCAGAATGTGCAATGTTTTTCCCTCCATGTTAAAGGACTCTGTTCCCTTTTTTTGTCTCTGACGTTGAGAGGGTGTAAATTCGTACCCAACAAACAGTAATTAAACAACTATTAAGTGATTTGTTCTTAAAATGGCACTTTAAGGTTCGAAAACCGATTGTGTATGATATAAACTTTGTGAATACAACTATTTTAGTTAAATAATTTAGACAAATTATGAATGTTTATGAACATATAAAGTGAACTAAAGCTAAAAAACAGTATAAGCAATTATTTTATATATAATTACAGTAGGCCCCTTATTAAATTTATAATATACGAGCATTATTAAAGTGTTAGTTATATAATATGAACTGATATTGAATGAAAAGTAATTATATTAAAAGTATATATATATTAAAGAACTAATACAATACTTTTCATTTGTCTATGCTACTAAATGTTAGCTATAAAATATATGCTATAAATGCTACAAAATAAGACGCCATAAGATTAAATTAAAAAAAAAACCATATCAAAAATGGTGACTGGTTAGTCTTTTTTAGCAGAGGGTCTTGAAAAAGTATGGAACCACCCAAACACCCATACACGATCAGTGGTATTCACCCACCCACCCGCCCATACACGTGCATATATATTCACCAACCCACCCGCCCATACATGTACAGTGATTTTCAACGTGTAATTAAGGCCATAAAGCCATTCACTTCGTACTTGTGACTCCAGCAGATCATATATACCGTCTTGAGTATGACTGAAGCTCCACCACTCTCCACTTTCAGGGGATGTTAAGTATCTCCGCTCCCGTCTATTACATCTGAAGTCACCTAACTTTCTTCATGTAATACATTGTGGCAATATACAAGTCAGTAGCTGACTGTGTATGGATGATACCTCATTCCAACTCTTTGCATTCTTGTAAATATTTTTAAAATTCCAATTTAAAACGTTGTATTAATTTAAAAATCTGTTTAATTTTTTAAAATATATATTTAAGGTATAATTTAATTAATTTTACTAACTAAGACAACAGTTTTGAATGTTAATAACTGATAGTTTATTTTGTACCGAAACACTTTTTTGACAAACAAAGCTTACAATTACTTATTTAAATATAATATCATACGAAATAATAATGTTCAATATTATGTTACACATTGATATGTTATAGATGGTTTTAAGCCTGTTGAAATTATAATTGATACATTTTTATTTACATTATAATATTTAATTTAATGCACAATTTTCTGGAACTATTTTAGTTCAAATGTACATTATTATTGTCATAAATGTCATGCGAATTAAACTTCTAATTTACTAATGTAGCTTATAAGTAAGTGTTAGATATGGTTAGATATACTCTAAATGGTTTCGTAGGTAGAATTAAAACTTATCTATATAAAAGCCAAAGCCCTAGCTGACTAACTCACTCACTCATCCCTGATTCTCCAACTTTACATGTATTTATAGAGCTTAATACATTAATTTTTTACACTGTTCCTTTAGGTTTTAAGGTAGTTAGGCCGGCATTAGGGACAACTGAATTCCACTCGCAGCGCTGGCTGTACGTCTAACCACCAGACTCACACACAGACAATCGACCCCTACCTCTCCCCATTTATATAATTGCAGGAAGTCGTTGAAGTGCGATCCTGCGGGTGCGGGTGCTGTGTCTCGCTGTACGTGTGCGTAGTGATTGGATTGTAACATAACATGCGAGTAAAAGTATATTCACCAGTTGAGTATATAAATTTAATCAATTTTGTAAATTAGAGGACATTAAAAAGCTTAAAATGCCAAACAAAACGGTATTTCTCATCGTAATAAAATTAAAACAAACATATAACATTAATTATTTAAAATCATATTTGCTGATTTGCAGTAATTACTTAATTTAAAATAACTGATAAGCTAGGCCATTCCTGAGAGGGTATGTTTTTAAAATTTGGGAGTAGTCGGGAAATAGTTTTTTAATTCTTAATATTTCAAGAAAGCCAAAATTCACATCTTTGAGGTGATTTATTTACAACTATAAACATAGTTTTACTGAAAGAACTACTTGTGAGGCGTTTCTTATCTGAAATAAAGTTATTGAAATCGAAAAATTCTAATTTGTTCACCAAACAGCCTTAAATAGGCCAACTAAATTATTTTCATCTTGAAAAAGTATTCCTAATGGGTAGAAACCGCATTCTAAAAGATTGTTCCGTGAGTATAACATTGGGTTTATTTAGCAAATTAATAACTGCTGTTTCGTAAATAAATAAAAATGTTTACTTTGTGTGTTTGACACTATCCTATTGATGCATTAAGTGTTAAATCTTCAGCTGCTAAACAAGAACAAATGAAATTAACATGTTTTAAATAGGCAAAGTAATACCATTGGGTATTTATTCTAATAAATAGGTAGCAAAATAAGTAATGTGAGTTATGTAAATAAATGTAATATTGTAATTGTACGTTATACAGTTAATATACTATTATTTGTAGTCAAAATTCACATGCCGAGATCGAAGGCCGAGGTGTATCGAGCGCAGTGAGCGTCGGGGTTAGGACGCGAAGCATGCAGGGATAACGCCTAGTTCCCTATATTTCTGTAATTTAATAATATATTATAGATAGTTTACGTATATTACTTTAATTAACGATTAATAGGGATGATATTACTTTTATCAGAATGGTTTGTAAAGTAAAGCGGAGTTAACAGGACAAAATGCGGTCTAGTATAAAATTACCATCTGCGCTCGTTGTTGATACCTAAGTTAATTATGGGTGATATCAAAGTTCAAAATTATGATTATATTGTAAGAATATAACCTTTTAGATCATGCTGCAATGACCTCATGTGGCTTTCATGTGTATGAGTAATGGCTAAAACTGTTTTGATTGGTCGGTACAGGGCTATTTATTATACGCCTTCTTTTGGCATGGTGTACCAGCTTCTACCATCTCTAGTAATTCTACTTCCAACTGGTAAATTCTCTTATTTTTCTAATTCTTCTTTTCCGATTCTGATTCCTAAAAGCCGACGCTATGCCTATGAGAGGACACACCTTTATGGCATAACTTACGCCCCTTCAAGAGAACATACATTTAATGTATCTTTTATTTATTACCGAGTCAAAATCTATTTCACTTCTTTCTTTACTAAATCTCAGCCACTGTTGGATTATTAGTGTCAACAACATGTACTTAATAAATAATTAATTTTAAGGAGAGGTTGTAGTATTACAGGTACATAATACTACACATTATATAACATTTATATTGTGTACTAACTAACATGTAATTTACATAAGTGTATTTTTAGTCCATATTTATTTTGCGAGTTGGATGTATATTTCATTCTAGAATGGTCTACATGATATTTTGGGTAATTTATCAGCGCTAATGAGATGTCCCTATTTCCCTGTAGATTACAGCGATTTTTGCTAATATTTTTGAACCATATTCAACCCACATTAATATTTCCTTTTAACATCTACATCTTAGCCATTCACTGAATGTATTCTTAGTATGGAGGAAATGGTTTGATGTTTAAATATTGTTATTTACTATATATTAATATAGGTTTTTATAAGTATCAATAAGGTACCTAAAGATTATGGATTATTTTTCGAACCTGGAATCGCTTTGCTATAAAATAATTTTTTTTTCACTCTTTTCAAATAATATTTTAAGGCTTGAGTTTCCAATGAAGGTCTTCAAATACTAAAGTACAGCTCGTCTACCAGGGAGTCTACCTAAGGTGTACGTTGAAATATAATTTAGTTCTAAATATTAGCATTTTATGTTATTACTTTTGTGTGTATTAGCATTTTATGTATAATGTGAGATATTTTGTTCTTTTAATCGGGAAAACGTAGGTATTTAAAATGTATGTTTACTGTGATAAACCCTACATATACAAGATGAGTGTTACAAGATGTTTGTGCATTCTCCAAGAATATACCAGCAACTGTTATTCACTAGATTTATTTTAGCACCAACAACAAATATCATCAAATATAAATATTTTGTACAGTTACATTCCATGATAAATATTTTGTAAAATAAATAATTAGTATTTGAAACGTTTGATTCGATTTTTAAAATTACTAGTAAATATTGTATTTTTACGAAAAGCTTCATGTATTTGCTACTTGACATGCCATTTTATATTTGTCAGGGATACAGATATGTTTCCTTGAGTTTGTCATACTTGAGATTATATTAACTGTATATTATTTAAATCAATAGATAGAAAGTAGTTCGTGAACTCTTATGATTGCAGAACTATAATGTATTTTATCTAATTCCATTAAAGTTCAGCATATTAATTAAATCACCCGTTTTAGAAACGTTGTAGCTGAGATATAGAATGAGCTAAATGAGTTTTCAGGCAGTTATACACCTAGATTAGACCTGATATTAGTGAACTTCAAAGTCACATACCTCAAATCCATAACTTAAACTTAGTCAATCTTTTAATTACTGTGAAAAAAGGGAACATGAAAGATTCTATTTGTACTTAAATCATTAAAAGAGATATAATCACTATCTAAACTGCAGCATTGTCGATACGACTGTGGCACTGCACCGCAGTGAATTATCAACAGATTCTTTTTGTACTCAAACGTAAGAGATATAATCACTAACTCAACTACCGTATTGTCGACTGTGTGCATATTATTTGTAGAATTCATAAACTATCATTATGTCCTGAAGAGTTATTTTTAAACTGTTACAGATTTCACATTTCAATGATTGGTCACTAGTCAATAAAGTAAACTGAACCACTGGTGATTTCACAAAACACATAAACTTATCTTAGAAAACAAAGAAAACCTTTCCTGTTGTTTGTTTATGTAGACACTGGTTGTTTGAGTGTTCCTTTCCCACTTCTGATTCCTATATAGGATGATTGAAATGTAAGTTGCACACTTCTCTTTACTTTTTTCTTATTTTATATATGTTAAATCTGTTGCTGTAATCTTACTAGATAAAAAGAGCTACACTAATAATGATAGTTTTACAGTATTTGACCTAAAGGGAAAGGGGTGGGGGTTATCTGAAAATTATAAAGTAGCACTTATAGTCTTGTAACATATCATTTTGTAGGTTTTATAGGTCACCCTGTATAAATATTTACATCCATACAGTAAAATTTCTAGAATATTTCTCGTATGTAGGCAGTAACTAAATATGAATAATCTATAACAAAATATTTGTAAATTAAACATACGTATGTTTATAGTGAAAATTTTAACTTAAACAATGTTGAGGAGTCAGGTTTAGCTTAAGCCTATTATCTGGGTTTGAGCAGGAAGGGTGATGCTATGAATCACCTGAACCATTATTCCCATTATTCAAACAAGGGACATTTTGCTTAATGGATGAGATGGAGTTTCAGACGATGAGGTTTGAATGAGGTATTGTTACTTGTGCCTTTAAATTATATAAGTAAACCAGATTTGGGCTGAATTCAAATGGAGGAATACTTAAAACACTTTAAAATACAACAATTTCATTTAAACACTACCCACCCACTCATACATAAACAGTAGTATTGACCCACCCGCCCACCCATACACAAACAGTAGTATTGACCCACCCGCCACCCATACACATACAGTGGTATTGACCCACCCGCCACCCATTCACATACAGTAGTATTGATCCACCCGCCCACCCATACACATACAGTGGTATCGATCCATCCACCCACCCATACACATACAGTGGTATCGATCCATCCATCCACCCATACACATACAGTGGTATCGATCCATCCACCCACCCATACACATACAGTGCTATCGATCCACCCGCCCACCCATACACATACAGTGGTATCGATCCATCCGCCCACCCATACACATACAGTGGTATTGAGCCACCAGCCACCCATACACATACAATAGTATTGACCCACCCACCACCCATACACAAACAGTACTATATACCCACCCGCCACCCATACACGTACAGTGGTATCGACCCACCCACCCACCCACCCATAAAAATAAAGTGGTATCGACCCAACCGCCCACCCATACACATACAGTGGTATTGACCCACCCGCCCATCCATACACAAACAGTAGTATTGACCCACCCACCCACCCATACACAAACAGTAGTATTGACCCACCCGCCCACCCATACACAAACAGTAGTATTGACCCACCCACCCACCCATAGACAAACAGTAGTATTGACCCACCCACTACCCATACACAAACAGTAGTATTGACCCACCCACCCATCCGTACACAAACAGTAGTATTGACCCAGCCGCCACCCATACACAAACAGTAGTATTGACCCACCCGCCCGCCCATACACATACAGTGGTATTGACCCACCCACCACCCATACACATACATTAGTATTGACCCAACCACCTACCCATACACAAACAGTAGTATTGACCCACCCGCCACCCATACACAAACAGTAGTATTGACCCACCCTCTACCCATACACAAACAGTAGTATTGACCCACCCGCCACCCATACACAAACAGTAGTATTGACCCACCCACCCATCCATACACAAACAGTAGTATTGACCCACCCACCCATCCATACACAAACAGTAGTATTGACCCACCCGCCACGCATACACATACAGTGGTATTGACCCACCCACCACCCATACACATACATTGGTATTGACCCACTCGCCCACCCATACACAAACAGTAGTATTGACCCAACCACCCACCCATACACAAACAGTAGTATTGACCCACCCACCACTCATACACAAACAGTAGTATTGACCCACCCGCCCACCCATACACAAACAGTAGTATTGACCCACCCGCCACCCATACACATACAGTGGTATTGACCCACCCGCCACCCATACACAAACAGTAGAATTGACCCACCCGCCCACCCTTACACAAACAGTAGTATTGACCCACCCACCCATACACAAACAGTAGTATTGACCCACCCACTCACCTATACACAAACAGTAGTATTGATCAACCAACCCACCCATAGACAAACAGTAGTATTGACCCACCCGCCACCCATATACAAACAGTAGTATTGACCCACCCACCCATCCATACACAAACAGTAGTATTGACCCACCCACCCATCCATACACAAACAGTAGTATTGACCCACCCGCCCACCCATACATAAATATTTTGGTGTATATTTATGCATCGTATATATTTATGGATATTTTTACTATAATCAATGAATAATTTTGAAACAGCTAGATCATTCTAATAACAGTAATTTCGAATAAATGAACTACTTTTGTGGGGTTTTAATAGACCATATAAATTGTTGATGAAAAACTTAATAAACATTCTCTAAAACCGTTTAAGATCGCGTTATCAAGGTTTAGACATTCTACAAATGTCTTAGTTTCTATACACAGAAATAGCATCGTATTGTGTACATATTTGCTTGTTTATAGCTCATAAAAGGATTATTGTCATTTTCAATATTAAATAATATAAGGTTACGTGTTTTTTAAATTTTGTTTCATTCACTATTTGCTAAAAGTTTCAAAATTATTTCTAATATAGAGTAATATAACAATATTATAAAATTGTTAATAATACCTTTTGAATTTTGTTTTAAACATTTAAAATTGGATTTTTAAATTCATATTTGAAATCAAATTTACTTTGATCCCGTAATAATTATAAATCTATTTTATGTTGAGCATAACTTTTATTCGTAACTAAAGTGTATATAACAGTAAAATTTTAATTAACTAAGAAATTTGCAATTCTGAAAATTCATAAAATTTTATTTTGTTCTGAATAAATTGATTGAACAATACACTCGTTTCAAATGGCTAAGTAATAATTATATTCTCTTTTAAGTATGGCTGATTAATAATGTAATAAAAATCATCATTCATATAGTTCCTGTTTTCAATTGGTTTGAATTTAGTTTATACAGTATAAATCACACAATCAATCCAACATTTGAAATTCAAATAACTTTGATTTATCTCTTCCTTTATAAAAAATACAACTATATACTCTAAATTAAGATTTTATTAATTGTTTCTGAAATGTTGATATATTTAAAAATGTATTTTACGTTATTGGAAAACCTAGCTATAGTTCAGAAGTGGTCCGGAGATTATTTTTGTTATTTCTCAAAGGGAAAACTTAAGAGGGAAACGTAAGACTTTCCCTGAAGTGAGGAAAAAGAGCGATGATAATGTCCTCTAAGTGCTTCAAACTTTCGTCCTACAAGTTCCAGGAACCTTTCATGTTTCAACATGTACATTAAAGTGTAGAGGAATGTCAAGTCAGCAAATAACATTATAAAACTTAATTTATTCTAAAATAAATATCGAATAGTAACTAATGAAGTTAATAAATTAAGATGTGGAGAACCACCCGATGGTTCTAAGGTTGTGATTATATAATAACCTATTAATTACATATCAATATTATATATGTTATTGACTATATAATGAATTTTATTCATGAACCCAAAGTAAATGGCACGTAGAGGGCAGAAAACGTTTACTTCTCCCACCACAGTTCCCCTCCAGTGGCAGTGGGCTGCATGGCACAGTCATGTACAAAACATATTACATCAATGAGGTAAAATGTTTTAACTACTTTTAGAAAAAAATTAATTACGTTGGTGAAACTGAAAATGGTGCTATGATTTAAACCATTAAGAATACTTAATTACAATTTAATTGATTAAACCACACAATAGAAGACCCAATGTAAACACTGTGGCAAGTGGGATTATTGTGTAATGACAGATCCATGCTTCTAGCGATTCTTAGTGATTGTACTAAGAATATATGACAGTGCGTGGTGGGGGACAAATCTGTCGCGGATACGCGATTCGCAGGCCACTAACCATGTACCGGATACTACCAATGTTTTCACTGTATTATTTCTTGATTTCAATAGGGAAACAGTTTTATTTAAATATGGGTCGTTTAAGTCTTAATGAGGAAATGTACCAAATAAACATTATTTTTCCAATTAATCAGTTTACAACATTGAGGAATTAAGTTGTGCAACTATTTAGGTGAGATTTGCGCATTATACGGTAGGACCGATATACACTCTCTCGAAATTGCCAGGATTGGGCTGGTGACTTATCCAATTCAGTTCTGCCACTCTGCAATATCTCAGGATAATCCTCCACTCGGGGAAACATAGTTCATCGTACATTCTCCGCGCAACATTCTTCCTTCTAAATGTTCCTTATATAGTTTTCAATATGGAAAAATATAACATAGCTTATAAACACTATAAAAACATATTATTGATCAGTCAGGATTAAAACGTTGATGTTTTACTTTGAGCCTGGGATACAAATAGCGCAGGTTCTAATCAGTTTTCATTCTTATTCTTATTGTATTCGACTGTTTTGAATCGTATATCTTTTAGATTTCAACTTCTTAGCATTGTTCTTCCTATTGTATGACTTATCGACAAAACACAATCTTGTATCGTCTCTTCTTCCTTCCCTCTATAATTATCGACAAAACACCATCTTGTGTCGTCTCTTCCTCCTTCCCTCTTATAATTATCGACAAAACACCATGTTGTGTCGTCTCTTCTTCCATCCCTCTTATAATTATCGACAAAACACCATATTGTGTTGTCTCTTCTTCCATCCCTCTTATAATTATCGACAAAACACCATGTTGTGTCGTCTCTTCCTCCTTCCCTCTTATAATTATCGACAAAACACCATTTTGTGTCGTCTCTTCCTCCTTCCCTCTTATAATTATCGACAAAACACCATGTTGTGTCGTCTCTTCTTCCATCCCTCTTATAATTATCGACAAAACACCATGTTGTGTTGTCTCTTCCTCCTTCCCTCTTATAATTATCGACAAAACACCATGTTGTGTCGTCTCTTCTTCCATCCCTCTTATAATTATCGACAAAACACCATGTTGTGTCGTCTCTTCTTCCATCCCTCTTATAATTATCGACAAAACACCATGTTGTGTCGTCTCTTCCTCCTTCCCTCTTATAATTATCGACAAAACACCATGTTGTGTCGTCTTCTTATAACTTCCTTCTTTATAATTACGACAAAACACCATGTTGTGTCGTATCTTATCCATACCTCTATTAATTACGATAAAACACATATTTGATTGTTATTCTTATCCTTATAATTTATCAGAACCAAAAATCCAGTAGGAGTCGTACTTCTCCTACCGTTCCCTCATATTCATCAAGTCGACAAAACAAACACAATGAGGTAGTTTTACTCCTTTTTGATAATTATTCTTTAAACTACAATGTGTGTATGTTTCCATTACCATACTTATACAATTTATTATCCACAAAAAGACCAATGTCTGTGCAAGTGGTTTTTTGACCAATCCTCTTTAATTTATATGTACTAAAAACACCATCTTGTGTGTACATCTTCGCGTACCATTCCCTCCTATAACTATCGTACTAAACACCATGTTGTTCACGTCTTTCTTGATTTCAATATGAAAACAGTTTTCTTTAATATCGTCGTTTAAGTCTAATGAGAAAGTACCAAAAACATTTGTTCTCACTTTACATTAGCTCTTACAACATATGAGGAAAAAGTTGTGTGTCAACCCTATTTTATAATTTGCGACATAAACCAGTGGATCCGATATACCTTCTTCCATGCCGATCTGATAACTTATCACAATACACATGTTCTGCATTGCATATCTCTTCCTCCCTGAAACATATTCACATACTCCCATTTGCGCGCATTCTTCCTTCAATTCTTATAATTACCATGTTGTGTCGTCTCTTCTTCCTTCACTCTATAATTATCGACAAAACACCATCTTGTGTCGTCTCTTCTTCCTTCCCTCTATAATTATCGACAAAACACCATGTTGTGTCGTCTCTTCTTCCTTCCCTCTATAATTATGGACAAAACACCAAGTTGTGTCATTTCTCCTTCCTTCCCTCTATAATTATCGACAAAACACCATGTTGTGTTGTCTCTTCTTCCTTCCCTATATAATTATCGACAAAACACCATCTTGTGTCGTCTCTTCTTCCTTCCCTCTATAATTATCGACAAAACACCATGTTGTGTTGTCTCTTCTTCCGTCCCTCTATAATTATCGACAAAACACCATGTTGTGTCGTCTCTTCATCCTTCCCTCTATAATTATCGACAAAACACCATGCTGTGTCGTCTCTTCTTCCTTCCCTCTATAATTATCGACAAAACACCATGTTGTGTCGTCTCTTTTTCCGTCCCTCTATAATTATCGACAAAACACCATCTTGTGTCGTCTCTTCTTCCTTCCCTCTATAATTATCGACACAAAACACCATATTGTGTCATCTCTTCTTCCTTCCCTCTATAATTATCGACATAACACCATGTTGTGTCGTCTCTTCTTACTTCCCTCTATAATCAATGATGTGCTGTCTACTTAATGTTTACCATAATTTTAAATGTTTTAACAATATCAATTACAATTTATTTAACTTCATTTCTCACTAAGACAGTCGGATCGTACGGAGTTATAATTACTACACTATAATTATATAATGACGAGTATGAGAGTTAAATCACTATTATATATTTGGTTATGATGAAGATATTGAGAGCTTATTCCCATTTACTCCCTCGTTCTGTCATGATATGCGTGAAGACTTGTTACTAACTGTAATGATAAAAGCAACAATCTCAGCACACCTTAGGGCCCTAGTTAATTGTATTATATAACCTAGGCTATACGATATGTCCTATATGATTGAGTAACAAATTGTATTAATTACCTCAAATTTAACATTTTTACATTAAAACACTCGCCGCCCACTGATAGTAGTGATAATACGAGAAATGCTTTACCCAAAGTAAAATTTGAATAAGAAGAATTAAAAAAAAACGTCAAAACTGTTTTAAATTAATCAAATTAATTATTATAAGGTTTATGAATTATAACTGTAAACCAACCGTCGTGTATTAAGTGTGCTGTAAACAAACGTCAGTTTTCTTTTCTGATTTGTGTGTGAACAAAAAATTTATATCAAAATGTGAATTCAAACATACCAAAGAGTTATATTCCAACATACCAAAAGTCTTATATTCCTGTCATCGTTACGAAGACATTGTCTTCTTAAATAATAATAATAATAATCCTGTGAAAATCAACTTTTTGCTGGTTTGGGCATGCTGGACGGCTTTTATGGCCCTGGGTGACGTGTGGTCAGCACGACGGGTCCCGTTCGCAGTCATTCAAGCTTTTATTGACCAGAATTTGCTGCGAGTCGTAGCTTTCCTATTAATTGCCTCACGATGCTGGGTAAATATCTTTAAGAAGTGTGTAAGAATGGCTAAGTTAAAATATAATAGTTCATTTATCTCTAATTCATGCAACAGAGTTAAAGTGGTATGGAGTGTTGTAAGGAGGGAGACTGGTAAAAAGAAGACTTGTCAGGGCGTTCATATAGTAATTTATAACAAGGAAGAAATTAAGGATAAAAAGTTGATTGCATCTTTATTGAACCCACATTTTATTTCAGTTTGTAACACTTTGCAGGTTAAAGCTAATTTTCACAAAGTTATAAAATGTATCCCACATAATTTGAAGTCTCAGGAAAACTTAGTAGCTTTTGATCTCACAAATTATACAGAAATTCTTAGCATTTTAAAGCCATTGAAACCAAAGAAGTCAGCGGGTTGGGATGACATACCCCAATTCCTTTTAAAATCATTTGCTGAAACACTCCCCAGGCCACTTGAATTTTTGGTTAACCGGTTGCTTCAAGAGGGGGTCTTCCCCGAACTTTTAAAAATATCCATTATAAAACCAATTCCTGAAAACCAAAATAACTTATCAATAGACAACCTTCGTCCAGTCTCTCTCTTATCTTCATTTTCAAATGTCTTTGAAAGAATCATTTTTAATATATTATATGAATATTTTGATAGAAATAAAATGTTTCACTCTCATCAATTTGGATTTTTAAAGGGTAAAAACAATTGTAACGCAATTTTTGGGTTTTTGACTACAGTGTCTAGTGCCGTGGATGGGTCGCAGCACACTGTTAGTGCTTTTGTGACCTGTCCAAGGCATTCGACTGTGTGGACCACAATGTCCTGATTAGGAAACTGTGGTCTTATGGCATAAGAGGAGTGGCACTTGATTTGATTGCTTCTTACTTGCACAATCGTCGACAAAAAGTTGTGGTTGATTCAGAAGCAGAGATTGAATTTCAAGTCATGACTTCTCAGGACTGCCTCAGGGCTCAATATTGGGCCCTATTCTCTTCCTCAATTATGCAAATGATCTCCCTGAGGTCACTTCTAGTAGGGAGATGGTTCTCTACAATGACGACACCTCTTTCATTGTTTCACATAAAAACAGAAATATCCTTTCAAAACAACTATCAGAACAATTAATTCTATTAAATAACTGGTTCAATGCAAATGGCCTTCATTTAAATCCGAACAAGTCATGTTTTATAAACTTCCAAATCAACCAGATTAACTGTACTTTAAATACATTTAATACATCCTTTCTGTCATTAAATATCAACACTGTCACATCCACGAGATTTCTTGGATTGGAAGTGGATTCTAGCTTAATTTGGCGTCAGCATATTAATCAATTGCTCCAAAAGCTTAGGAAAGCTTTTAACGCTATTATAATCTCCACTATTGTAGATCTAAACACCCTAAAACAAGTTTCTTTTGCATATGTACATTCCCTGATTACATATAGACTGTTATTTTGGGGAAGTTCTTCTGAATCATCTAAGGTTTTTCTAAAACAAAAGAAAATAATTAGACTTATGACAGGTTCTCTTCACAATGACTCTTGCAGGAAACATTTCCAAAATTTAGAGATTCTTCCTCTACCATCAGCTTACTTGTTCCAGTCTTTACTTTTTGTAAAGTCAAATTATGAGTAATTTTCTAACATGAATTACACACACTGCTACAATACTAGAAACATTTCCATTTTGCAGTATCCTATTCATCGAACAACTTTCCTCGAAAAGTCCCCTTTTTACTCCTGTGTAGGACTATACAATCATCTACCAGTTGAGTTAAAAGGCGTGGATGATTATAAGATGTTTAAGAAGAGACTCTTTAAATATCTAATCTCAAACTGATTTAACAGTGTCTCAGATTACTTGGAGTCCACGTCGAGACGTGTGGTTTACCAGTAACGAACACTGCTTATTTGGTGTATATATTTTTAGCTGCTCATCTTTGTTTGTTATATATTAATTGTTGTTTTGTATTGTTTTATATCACTGTTGTAACTTGACAAGTCATAATATAAACTTTATTGTAACATAATACGCTCAGCTATATTTTAGCGTATTATGTCTTTGACTATTATACATAAATAAATTACTTATGCCCTCTAAAACATATGATACTAAACGTTAGATATTGTCATTAATTAAATGGGTTTGCAGCCTAAATCTTACTACTGTACAGTTAAAACAAAAACTATTAACATATGCCCCATATATAATTAATTAGTCAATATATATAATTTAAAATATCAACTTATATTGAGGAAAATCAACAAAATTACGATTTGAAATCAAAAATGTTCAGTAACTAATAATTCAAACATCCATTTGTAAACACTCCACTACTTTAAAATATGCATTCTATTTTGAAAGTTTTTTTTTTTTTTTTCAATTGGAGAAGATAATATAAACTCCACCTAATTTAATATAAAAGTATACTTTGGAAATTGGTAATTTATTATTATATAATTATATGTTAAAGCGCCCCTTATACATAAATTTTAGATTAAAAACTTTAAAATGTGAGGTATCAGGGACCTAAAAACTGACTTTTTTGAAAATATACATTTTTAAAAACTATTGTTGTTTCAAAACTCAATGGTAATAATTTAAGTAAGTTACGTCTATACTGTGTTTAGATTATATTTCCTACGTTTAGTACAACAAGCATATTCGCCGTTCACAATCAAAACTGTGTTAAGATTATATTTCCCTCGTTTAAGCAACAAGCATATTGGGCGTTCACAGTCTAAGCTATGTTAAGATTATATTTCCTTCGTTTAAGCAACAAGCACATTCAGCGTTCACAATCTAAACTGTGTTAAGATTATATTTCCTTCGTTTAAGCAACAAGCACATTCAGCGTTCACAATCTAAACTGTGTTAAGATTATATTTCCTTCGTTTAAGCAACAAGCACATTCAGCGTTCACAATCAAAATTGTGTTAAGATTATATTTCCTTCGTTTAAGCAACAATCATATTGGCCGTTCACAATCTAAACTGTGTTAAGATTATATTTCCTTCGTTTAAGCAACAAGCACATTCAGCGTTCACAATCTAAACTGTGTTAAGATTATATTTCCTTCGTTTAAGCAACAAGCACATTCGGCGTTCACAATCAAAACTGTGTTAAGATTATATTTCCTTCGTTTAAGCAACAATCATATTGGCCGTTCACAGTCTAAGCTGTGTTAAGATTATATTTCCTTCGTTTAAGCAACAATCATATTGGCCGTTCACAGTCTAAGCTGTGTTAAGATTATATTTCCTTCGTTTAATCAACAAGCATATTGGGCGTTCACAATCTAAACTGTGTTAAGATTATATTTCCTTCGTTTAAGCAACAAGCACATTTGGCGTTCACAATCAAAACTGTGTTAAGATTATATTTCCTTCGTTTAAGCAACAAGCACATTCAGCGTTCACAATCTAAACTGTGTTAAGGTTATATTTCCTTCTTTTAAGCAACAAGCACATTCGGCGTTCACAATCTAAACTGTGTTAAGATTATATTTCCTTCGTTTAAGCAACAAGCACATTTGGCGTTCACAATCAAAACTGTGTTAAGGTTATATTTCCTTCTTTTAAGCAACAAGCACATTCGGCGTTCACAATCTAAACTGTGTTAAGATTATATTTCCTTCGTTTAAGCAACAAGCATATTGGGCGTTCACAATCTAAACTGAATCATCCTACACCTAATTTCTTTGCATACCTTTTTTCTCACACAGAATATTTTTGCTATAAAACCTAATCAAAAACATGACTTCATATTATAAACCCTTACTTAAGTCCTATCTCTTGGTATTTTGATTTGCGTTAGAAACTACGACAGAGTATTTTCTTATATAAAAAGCATGTTTTTATAAACTATGAGTGTTATTTGTTTATTTTATTAGAAGAAACACGTAACTGCACTCTATGATGGCATACCAATGACATATAAGTGTATAAATGCCAGTTGATTTTCGTACTCCTAAATTGGATTTCAAAGTTATTGAGGCTAAATTGCGTAATTAAACAAAGAAGCATTGAAATTGGAATGTGGAAAGGTAAATGGCGTGAAGAGATATAAATTGCATTGTATCGGAATAGAATGAATTCTCCTGAGAGTCCTTCGGCGTTGAAGTGTTTTTCTAAAATATCTTGTATCCAAATTTGATGCAAAGGTTTTCTTTTGTTTTCCTTGTCGGTCAGAAATTTATCCGAAAATGTAAAATACTAGAAGTACCTTAGCAACTTTTAGTTCCGTAAGTTTTATACAGTAACTATTTAAGATTAAGTTTCATATATTGATTATTTGATAATGATTAAAATTGCATCTAAAGGTTTAAATTACCATAGTATAAACAATAATGTACGTCAAATTTATTTTTATACTTTCAAATCAGACACAAGCCTTGAACTGTACATCTTGATAAAATGTTAAAGTTTATTTATTATGTTTTGTTTTACTTTTAATCAATAACAAACACTTTAGCATAGGGTTTAATGTTCAAAGCGTATTCATTTAGTAATTTACTTACTTATGTGAGTATTTAGTAATATATTTCGTTCAGAAAATACATCTAAATTTTCAAAAAAATGTAATTTCCTTTGTTAATTAAGGAACACATTTTACAGTATGTATCTTATAAGTCGGCAGAAACATTCATTCGTCCATAACAGTATGTTAAAATTTATATTCCTTCTTAAGAAAAGATTAGCGAACACAATCAAACGAATTATCAACCAATTGCTGTGCATAATTTCCTTATACAAAAATTATTTTATAAAACCAACAAAAACTATTATTCTATATAAAAACATTACTTAAGTTCAATCCTTTATGAGCGTAGAAACAAAATCATTTTAATAAAACATATTTTTCCAAAACAATGATTATTTAAATTTTATTAGAAAAAAACAGTAATCAATCTATGATCTACCAAACATAACTAATGTACTAAGCATTGAATTTTCTAATCCCTAATTTGGAATTTCAAAATTATTGAGTGTAAATGTTGTACATTAAAAAAATAAATAATGTGGAAACAGGTAAATGTCGTTGTAGAGATTAAATGGACATTTACTCAATAAAAAATTTCCAAATGTTATCACATTTGAGTGAACATTTTAATAAAAATACCCTATGTATCAAATTGAAGCAAATTTCTTTGATTTCTATTCAATATAATTAGTTCATTATTGCCTTTACAATCTTTTTTATTTATAATACATATATACTGTAACCTTGACTGTAAGCATTATTTTACTCATAATATCTACCAAAGTAGTTTACCGAAGTAGAAAATGAAACAAAAATATATAATTTAAGCAGTGTGAATTATAACCATGATGTTAATACTTTATATCAAGTCTGTTATGTTATCGCACACAAATGATATGTCATATGTTTCTGACAGCCGTACGAAGGAATTCATTATTTAATTTACAATACAAGGATGGCCTACGTATCTCTCTGTTAGGTCTTTCTAAATCCATAGTTAACCCCTACATTAACACAGATAGGCAATATAGGTGGAGTATCTAATTTGCATCTTACAGACTGCAGGCGCTAACTGTAGAAATTTTAATGTTTCTGAATACATAATTAGCGTCTCTACAATTTTATATGTATTGAAACCTAGATTTGTAGCAATAGTTTACACTTTAACTTCACCTCATTAGTACCTAGTAGGTCTTGCTGAAGCCATAGTTAGCCCCTTCCTTAATCAGGTAGACAATATAGGTGCAGTATCAGAATTGCGACTTCCAGACGTCAGGCGCTCGCTGCAGTGATTATAATGTTTCTGAATACATCATGGCACCATCTTTCACGTATGTGTACGTTGGGTACGAGGGTGGGCCACCTACGTCCGTATTATGGGTACAGACCTTACGGTATTTCACACACATAAGGCCTAAACATTCAAGGAATGTGATACTGACTCCTGCAAAAGTACAATGAGTAGAATGTTAGAGCCACTGTCTTCCAGCTTTTATAACGCTTTGAGAAGCCCACTTTGATAATTTCACTATTATGCTTATTTATCTTGGGAACAATGTGGATCCCGAACCACGGGAGCTACATAGGATTAAAGTGTTTGGCATCTCTTCGGGAATGGAAACCAAGTCGGCTGCTTGGCAAGCTAGCCCCTAGGGTATGGCTACTGTTAGAAATAAAACAATATAATGCATGCTGTTTTGTCATTTTTTATGTGTTAAATATTTTTATAAGTGAGAACCTTCATTACAATTATAAAACCTAATTCGTTCATATTACAATTTTAATCACAAATATTATGTGGATAAAAAATATCCCTGCATAAAGTAAACAAAATGTTATATATTTTTGAAACTATTAGCTTTCCTTTTTTCGTAATAATGAAGTATTGCATATAAAATTGTCGGTACTTGTGACGTAGTGCTGTAACCCAGCTACTTGTGTTAAAATATAGTGAATATTGCAGGCGATATGTTATACGGTCGGTAAATGTGACGTAGTGCTGTACCCCGCTACTTGTGTTAAAGTATAGTGAATACTGTAGTCGATAGGTTCTCCGCTCGATCCTCTTAATACCTACTTGGCGTCCGCTCAGTAGTTACAATATGCAATGGGGTTTGAAAGTACTAGAGAAGCCTATGGATTCGATGTTGGGTGGTAATCAGGGTCCGGATATTTATAAAGAACACAACTGTGAATCAGGCTTGTCACTTAGCTGAAAATCAGACTGATACTGCGTGGTTCAGATTCCACGTAAAGGTGCGTCTCTTAGCTTACCTGGGTATTGCGCTGTTAATAAATGGGTCTTTCTATGAAACAGTGGAACATACTTAGTAACAATGACTACACTCGCTTATCTACTCTCATTATACTCATTTAACCCCGACATTCACCCATAACTTTAATGGGTGTCTTAATAAAGAATGAATTTATTTGTATATATTCATAGATATCTTAATCAATTTCTATTTAATTTAACGGTGGATTGATTGTAAGTAACTAATCAATACGGCAAGCTACATACTTGATGTCACTAATTACCTGGGGTTACGCTTGTCGTTCATTAGTACAGTGGTTTGTCATTACAAGGTCGATACACCCTAATTATGCTTATGTAACACAATAATTAGTCTGGTTCAATGAACAGTGAACAAAGGAAGCTAAAGTGTGGCTGTATGTGGATATTTTATAGAAACTTTAGCTTCTTGATGAAATCCTTTTTTATTTTAGTTAATCAGGATGTAACTATAGTCAAATAGCCTAGTTCCAGTACTAGTATAGTTATTTTACCAGCCCTTTTGTTTACACTAATCTTGTATCTTGCCAATGATCTCGTCTACTCTTTCTCCTTAAAAAATAAAATATTGTCCTAGTTAAATGTTGATTTAGAATTCATTTTTTAAATTTCAAATGTGAGATGGATGAACAAATAAATTATTTTTTACGATTTTATTTTAGAATAGTTTTTAGTTTTGTATTAATACTAAAATGTTTAATATTATACACTCACATTATTCAATCAATATTTTGGTAAAATAATAATAAAGTATAGTATATTATTTATAATATTAATTCACATTACTATTTTTTTCACTAAGTCCCTCTTGCTTTGCACCTCACAATGGCTTGCATAAATACACGTTGAACTAAGGTAAGGAGTCTTCTGCTGTTTAATTACATACTACTTAGTAAATTCTGAAATTAATTCCAAATCTATCGGTGACAAAACAAGTTTTGAAGGGAATCAAACGGATGCCACCTGTGAACTAATTATGTTACAGTTTCACTTTTTCCGTTTATTAATGAAAATGAAAAAATGAAACTTTTAAATCAAATTTCAGTTAATATTATTTAAAATTTAATTATGTTGATAATGAAACAACTCTGAGCTGTTTTACGCATAGATAAATAAGTAATTGGAAATATTTTACAAATTTAAATAATAATTACTTACATTTAAAAATTGTGTTTTGATATTATAGAGATATTTATGTAAGCAGGGTTTTTTTAAACCAAAGTCAACTTAATATTATAATTAATTAAGTCGATAAAGACCTCTATTGACAACTTAGAAATGCGATTATATTTGCAAAATTATGTTAATATTGTTCGTTTTACTCAGCTGTCTTAATTTTATGCTACATAACCTAAACTCACTACTAAGCCAATACTAGCTGTCATTATCATACATTTATAGATAACTCCTATATAACCTAAACTCCCTTCTTAGCCAATACTAGCTGTCATTATCATACATTTATAGATAACTCCTATATAACCTAAACTCCCTTCTTATCTAATTATAGCTGCCATTATCATACATTTATAGCCCACTCCAACATAACCTAAACTCCCTTCTTAGCCAATACTAGCTGTCATTATCATACATTTATAGACAACTCCTACATAACCTAAACTCCCTTCTTAGCCAATACTAGCTGCCATTATCATACATTTATAGCCCACTCCTACATAACCTAAACTCCCTTCTTAGCCAATTATAGCTGCCATTATCATACATTTATAGCCCACTCCTACATAACATAGACTCCCTTCTTAGCCAATTATAGCTGCCATTATCATATATTTATAGCCCAAACCTACATAACCTAGACTCCCTACTTAGACAATTATAGCTGCCATTTTATACATTTATAGCCCACACCTACATAACCTAATCTCCCTTCTTAGCCAATTATAGCTGCCATTATTATCATACATTTGTAGCCCACTCCTACATAACATTGACTTCCTTCTTAGCCAATTATAGCTGCCATTATCATATATTTATAGCCCACTCCTACATAACCTAGACTCCCTTCTTAGCCAATTATAGCTGCCATTATCATATATTTATAGCCCAAACCTACATAACATAGACTCCCTTCTTAGCCAATTATAGCTGCCATTATCATATATTTATAGCCCACTCCTACATAACATAGACTCCCTTCTTAGCCAATTATAGCTGCCATTATCATATATTTATAGCCCAAACCTACATAACCTAGACTCCCTACTTAGACAATTATAGCTGCCATTTTATACATTTATAGCCCACACCTACATAACCTAAACTCCCTTCTTAGCCAATTATAGCTGCCATTATTATCATACATTTGTAGCCCACTCCTACATAACATAGACTCCCTTCTTAGCCAATTATAGCTGCCATTATCATATATTTATAGCCCACTCCTACATAACCTAGACTCCCTTCTTAGCCAATTATAGCTGCCATTATCATATATTTATAGCCCAAACCTACATAACCTAGACTCCCTACTTAGACAATTATAGCTGCCATTTTATACATTTATAGCCCACACCTACATAACCTAAACTCCCTTCTTAGCCAATTATAGCTGCCATTATTATCATACATTTGTAGCCCACTCCTACATAACAGACTTCCTACTTAGACAATTATAGCTGCCATTATATAAATTTATAGCCCACACCTACATAACCTAAACTCCCTTCTTAGCCAATTTTAGCTGCCATTATATACATTTATAGCCCACTCCTACATAACTTAGACTCCTTTCTTAGCCCATTATAGCTGCCATTATCATACATTTATAGGCCACTCCTACATAACCTAGACTCCCTTCTTAGCTAATTATAGCTGCCATTATCATACATTTATAGGCCACTCCTACATAACCTAGACTCCCTTCTTAGCCAATACTAGCTGCCATTAACATACATTTATAGCCAACTCCTACACAACCTAGAATCCCTTCTTAGCCAATACTAGCTGCCATTAACATACATTTATAGCCAACTCATACATAACCTAAACTCCCTTCTTAGCCAATTATAGCTGCCATTATCATACATTTATAGCCAATCCTTCATAACCTAGACTCCCTTCTTAGCCAATTATAGCTGCCATTATCATACATTTATAGGCCACTCCTACATAACCTAGACTCCCTTCTTAGCCAATAACAGCTGCCATTAACATATTTTTATAGCCTACTCCGACATAGCTTAGACTCCCTTCTTAGCCAATAATAGCTGACGTTAACATATTTTTATAGCCTACTCCTACATAACTTAGACTCCCTTCTTAGCCAATAATAGCTGTCATTAAAATATCTGTATAGTCTACTTTTCAGTTACTCAGAGATATTTCATAAGTCCTATTGCCATTAACTAATCAAATGGACAGTGAGTATTTACGTTTAAATATGAAAAATATTTGTATTTATTAATGAAAGATGTGTGTGTGCAGTTTTCAATGTTGCTTTGCCATTGTCAAAAGCAATTGTAAGCATTTGATGTATATCTACTGAACCTGTACATCGAGTGTTGTGAATTTGAAGGTGTAAATACTATTTTAAATTGTCATGTGATGTATTTTATAAGGGACAATTTTACTTTAAAATAGTCATTAATTATTATTCCACTAGCAACGCATACGATGTATCAAAGAATTCTTTATTTTTAATTATATTTAACTTTGATTAGGCTACAAATAATTAACTCTTGAAGTGCTACAATGCAACTGATTACAAGTTGTAACAAAGCTTGAAACTATTTTCCAATAATGGTTAATGGTTTCAAACTGTTCAACCAAACATTAAAATGACTTGTTAATTGCGTTGTCAAAGGATTGTAATTGCAGTTAGAACGTTATTTGTTGTTCATGAGTGTTAATTTTTTGGAGATTTCCAATGCTTCCATTGTTTGAAAAATAAACCATTGTTTCGACATTGAACGTATATTGCTTGTTCCGAGCTACCATTTATTGATTTTTCAAAATATAAAAGCTGAACTGTATGTTTGTAAAAAGATTCAAAGGTCACATTAGTACAATTAATATAAAGTGATCTCATGTTACAAAGCTAAAACCAATCCATCAAGTGCCTGCCTAACTGATTGAAATAAATTATTTATTCATTCATTATAAACAACATATAAACAGCATTTTCTCTGAATATCAACTGCCACGTTCTAGAGTCACGTGGCAGCGTTACAACAATATAAACTGCCACGACCTAGAGTCACGTGGCAGCGTTACAACAATATATCAACTGCCACGACCTAGAGTCACGTGGCAGCGTTACAACAATATCCACTGCCACGACCTAGAGTCACGTAGCAGCGTTACAACAATATCCACTGCCACGACCTAGAGTCACGTAGCAGCGTTACAATATCCACTGCCACGACCTAGAGTCACGTGGCAGCGTTACAATATTTACAGATGAAAAACGAAATTCAGTGTTTACTTGCTGATTGATAAGAGAGCCATTGTGTCGTCTTATCTGTCAAATTGGACGCCTAGTTGCATACGTTTGTACAGTATAACTGTATCTTAAAGGATGCAACTAGTGATAATATAGTTTAAATGTACTATAAGATGAAAAAAACTGGTTGACTGAATTAAATAGATACTTAATTTCTACAGTATAGTTATCTATACAAAACAAACTATTTATAAACAATAAATTATATATAAACAGAATGAATCTAACAAACAAACAAATATTATCTCTGCATTTAATTACCAATATGTGATAAATATATTTCTTATATAAAAATAGATACGTAATTTTATAAAACAAAATTATTTAAATAAATAACATTATTGAGTAATGTAAAATTTTAATAATTTTAAAGCCTTAAGGGGATTCAGCACCCTTGAAATGGTAAAAAAAATATTTTTTAACAAAAATTTTTTTTTTTTTCATATAATGTTACTTTATTTAGTTATAAACAAGAAAAATACAATAAAAAAGTCCAATACTTATTTATTTCATATGTAATTGGCGGTATTCTAAAGCATTACAAGCCTCACCGCGTGGATGCAAAAGGTAGGCTAGTGCAAAAAGTAGACTAGTGCAGTGTTTACTCTATTATGAACTCCTATGCAGTTGCATCTTGTTATAGTATTCCATTTTTATTATATTATATACTTGGCTTTGTTTACTTTGAGGTCTATGAGTCACCTGTTTCAAAAATACCAGAATTTACCAAAAATTCAAAGTACCAAAAATTCTACCAGAGAGCCCTTGCGAAAGGAGAAAACCCACCATCCCATGAAAATAAAATAAAGACTCCACTAAGGCAAGATGTGATGGCAAAGATTATGCCAATTTATCAAAGACTAGGTTCTACAACATTACTATCTAGATGTGTTGATGGGAAAACTCAAAACGCAAATGAAGCTCTTCACGGTGTGTTATGGTCTAAATGCCCCAAAACTATATTTGTTTTTAAAAGTACCCTACTTATGAGACTCAGTGAAGGCATCTGTACTTACAACACAGGGTATCTGAAAACAGTAACTGATATCCAACAAACATCTGGCTTTAGAACCAGTCCTGGTACGAACACTGCGAAAATCGCCAAATTTTTTGACGCCTCGAGGCTTAGGATAGCAACAAAATGGAAATCTGCTAAATACCAAGACTACAAAAGGAAGAAAAGATTAGAAGTAATGAGGGAAGAAGAAAGAAGATTAGAAGGAGAAGGGACATCATATGGTGCAGGACAGTTTTAAGAATAAGTCTTATTTTTTAAATAGGCCTAGGCTAAATAAATTTGTAGCTAACCAGTAAATTAGCCTCTGAGAAATTTTTATAACCCATTAATATTCATTATATTGATGTATAAATGGTCTTTACTATCTATAAATCAATATATAATTGCATAAAAACATCTAACTGTACCAAAATACACAGTATTTAGATATCAATATATTGTCTAACTTTAATTGCGATTATCCGAAAGTTTCTATTTTCTTTGTTTTCAGGAGGAAAATTGGATATTACTTGAAAACCGTTAAAGATAGATCCATGATTTTTTTTTTTTGAAACAATATAGTACTACAAGCTACCTTTTTATGTATTTTGATCAATATTGGACCATTGGTGTTTTGTAAAAAAAATGTTTTTTAAAATGTTGTAAAAGTTTTTTTATAAGTTGAAAAAATTATTTAAAAAAACAATGTTTCTGTAGATACAATAATGAAAATACATAAATTTTTTAAACATAAAAATACCTTTCATTTAACACCAAAATCATCTATTTTGACCAAGTAGTTTTTTCAGAATAACATTTTTATTAAATTACCATTTTTCTGAAAAAAGTTATTTTTTTGGTAACGTTAAATTAATTTTTAAAAAAAAACGTTTTTATGTATGTTAGGACTCTATGAACAAACAACAATAAAAAAAATCCCATGCAAAATTAAATATAAAAAAAATGTTGCAAGGGTGCTGAATCCCCTTAAAGCCATGATTATATCTTATTTTTATAAAGCTTTACATTTTTAATACTTTAAATGTTGAATGGTAAATTATTAATATATTTTGGGCCTAAATAACTGAAGGAATATCTAAAAAGTGATTTTTTTACCTTATGCAACCGAAATGTATCGTTACTCAAAACGTCTTGCGTTAGGAAATAATTTGTTTAAGTATTTCATTTTTTTTTTTTTTTTTTTTTTTTTAATAAACGCAACACTTTAAATACAAATAATATTCTATTAATGCTTGCTAATTCCTACATAAAAGACCCGTAAGGGGCACTCTGTAACTATGCGTTTCATTGTTTGGATAGACTCTGCGTAATCACAAGACTAATCTAGTGTCAAACCTCATTTATACTTCCAATAATTACATCTGCCCACGCCAGTTCGGAACCGATTCAGCAGTGTCCATTACCAGTGATGTAGATTCATTGCACCTACGGGTATTAACGGACCGTACATAAGGAACTTATTTTGCCCATCAAAACTGTTTCACTGAATGGACCAGCTACTATTTGGTAACAAGTTTGATCTGCTTAACTGAAAAGCAGTAGGTAGTGGTGAATTTCGAGATTTTAAGCAACCGTTCTGATGTGGGAGATTCTGTGTAATTGTGAGGTGTGGGGCATTCAATATCTTATTGAATTCTTTAAATAGTACTTCCTGACGTCTTATCTCTGGAGGAGCTATATTGCACAGTATCAGGATCCAAGGAAGTGAAGTTGTTAGGAAAGTACCATATGGAAGCACTGCAGTTCAAATTCAATTTCAAAATTCTGTTATTGCAATAGACAATCATTACGAATTGTATTACAATCATCAAATCAAAGAGTCTTAAATAAAACAAGTTCAATTTAATAACGAAAACTAGTATATAACTGCTACTGTCTCTTACGCAACAGAAAATTCTATATCGGTCCTTGAAGAATTCCAAAAGATATCTCAATAGCATTATTGTGTATTAATAAATGTATTAATCTAAGAGCGATTACGTGTTCTCAAACGTTTGACAGTGTTGAAACATTAGCTACTGGACACCATTTTCAGATGCATTAGAATTACCATTTTTCAATATCGGTTTTATTATGGTCTGTTTTAGTTCTTGCGGAAACACGCTTTCGTTCAAGGGTGTGTTAATAACGTCAGACTGAGTTCAATAAATATTCCAACTTCGTATTAGTCTATAAGATAGACCATCATAACCGGTAGAGTTTTAATTCTAACTACATTATTATGCCGTAGACTTCAAACGGATTTGTTGGGGTTAGAGCAAGAAAACTAGAGCAAGTTATGTCAGTCTGAGACTGCATATTGGGCTCTGTTATCTGTGAGTATTTATATTTACCAATGTTTGCAAAGAATTCATTAAATTCCACATAGTTGGCTTATCAGCAGGTACGGGATCATGTTTCTTTGACTTAGCAGCTGAATAAACCAGTGACAAAGCAGGTGTACGAAGGACGTGTTTGTTATCTCTCCAAGTTGTTCCAGCGATATTATTTAGTACATTTTCTCTCGTTTAAGTGTTATCTGCTGTTTTTATTTACTTTTTTTAAGTTGGTTTTTAACGATCTAACGTTACTTCCAGGAACTGCTAGTAATCCTTGTGATTGATTTTTGCACAATTTACAAAGATGTTCAATTTTCGATTAGTTGGTCGTTTACTGCAATCCTTGAGATTTATGTGTTACTTACTACTTTGGCTTACATTTCAAAATATTTTTTTACTATGGCTTATTTACATTTCTTTATATTTGAATAAAACGAAGTAAAATAAAAAACTGATAATTGTGTTCCAAAAAAGAAATTAATATAAATCAGTAAGATATTATTGTATGAAATAACAACTTACATTCAGAGAGAGTGAGAGTGTTAATTACAATGTGACGTCAACAAAGGGGAAGTAATCAATTTCAGTAGTTAGTTGGATAATTGATTTGGATCCTCCATTTCTCGTTATTGAATTAGATGCAAATCCCTATAGCTAAATTAAATTATGTACAGTTTTGTGAAGGGAAACACGTCTATAATTAATTAGTTTTACATTAAGTAACATATAATTTAAACATCTTTATATTCATCTAATAAGTTTGAATTTTCCACAATTTACTATTTTGAGACAAGATGCATTCATCCACCAATATAATATAATTCCTTTTGTTTAACTGTTTACAAAAGTTAAAAACACTCCTTTTTCATCTTTATAATTTAGTTTATTATTTAGCTGTTTGAATGACTGAACTACAAAGTTTTAAAAGAATTTTCGAACGTTCCCTAACTATTAAACTGAATAATTACTTAATTCAAGATGATAATTGTATACTATTTCAAAATAAAATGCTGTTAAATTACACAAGAGTTTATTAATAAACCTAATTAAATACTAGTTCATGTGGAGCGAGTAAACAGGTGATAACAATTGAAGCAAGGAAACTAGAATACAACTAGTTAGGACGTCACGTAGGCCTTGGACTTGAGGTCACGGAGCTCGCCACTGCACAAAGCTGTTCATTTCTTTACTGACTACTAATTGTTGGTTATGTCGACAAAATGTCAGATGATAAGTGTAAATAGGCGTCAACATTTTATTTTTTATTTATGTAAATTAATTCACAGCCACTGAATTTGTGCTGTTTATATTTTATGATGGTATATTGGACCAAATTGTAAAATAATATTGCTATTATAATAGTTAAATTAAACTAGTGCTTCTATACGAAATATAAATAAATTGACAATTTTATTAACTTTGGTCAGTATTAATCATGCCTTTAATAGAGTAAGACATGGATAGTAAAGTTACATTTTTTTATTTCTTATTTTCTTTTTTCTTTGTTTTTATCAAGGAAATTACATCGCCTTTAGAAAATTCAATGGGGTGAGAAATCGTTGTAAGTCTAGAAACGTACAATAAATCGCTTTTGTTTATTGGAAATGTCATTTAAATGGATGATAACACCAATTTGAGTTGTATTATACATTAGGTGTATAGTATATCCATTTGAAATAATTAAATAATGGTTACTTAAATACACAATTAAAAGTCGTTCTAAGAAATTAAAAAAGTCTTATTACGTTTAATAAACTCTTCTTATAATAATTTGCCAAACAATAGTTAAACATGGCCGATAAAGTCAATAATGGCACGATGAGGCACGATTGCAACATTCATTGTATCAACAAGTTCACACTTTAGTGGATATCGAGCCCTCTTCCTGACGGAAGTTTTCCAAAACTCATTTCCACCAAATAGATTCATTTTTGGGTTTTTATAATTTTGTATAATATAAACATATTGTACTTTTTTACTTTGTACTTAGTTCAAGCAATTAAAAATGTTATATTTATATATATATATATATATATATATATATATATATATATATATAGCCTAAATATTCCAATTATTGACACGTATATTTTGGTATATATTAGTATACTTTTTAATTAAAAAATTAGCTGAGAAAATGCAAAGTTAACTGTAGAGATATGTGGTGGTTTACATTAATTTATCTGGTTAGTTTAGTGATTCTTTATTTAGGTAAGTTAGTAAGGTTTCGGGTTAACTGAAACCCTTCCTTCTTCAAGCTTAAAAACATAAAGTTGTGTAGTATTGATATTTTGTATCAAAGATGTAGGTCTATTTGAAAACACAAGATAAGAGGGACAAGTAATACAAGTTAAATTTCAAAACACCAACACAAATGTACGAACGTTAACTTGCGATTGTATTGAACGGTTCTTTTCATCATTTTTATTTGTTATTGTTTTAATTTGACTACAGTAAAATGTATAATATTACTAAAACTTATTCTCTTGTATTTCATACAAATAGTGAAGTGATCTCAGCATGAAGTTGTTAGGTGTTTGGTAGATGTCTCTTCGAACATTGTATTAGTTTGGTTTGAGACGTAAATAAGCTAACTTTATTTCATTTTACAATATTAGATTTTGGAAGATTTCATTTGATATTTTATCAGGTTTATTTTATTTTTTCGATTCATTTATGTCTATTATATTCGTATATGCCTAAGCTAATTTATATAAATACATTTCTGATTAAACATTTCTGTGTGGTTGGGAGATGATCCCGCAATTGCTTTTTGAATGATCTTGATATCGGATAAACATTTTAATTAAGTAATATGAATGAATTACTGGAAGTAGTAACTGAAACAATTGTACTGTATTTCCATCATACACTGTATTTCCATCATATACTGTGTTTCCATCATTTACTGTGTTTCCATCATGTACTGTATTTCCATCATATACTGTGTTTCCATCATTTACTGTGTTTCCATCATGTACTGTATTTCCATCATGTAGTGTGTTCCCATCATGTACTGTATTTCCATCATGTCCTGTATATCCATCATGTACTGTATTTCCATCATGTACTGTGTTTCCATCATGTACTGTATTTTCATCGTGTCCTGTATTTACATCATGTACTGTATCTCCATCATGTATTCTATTTCCATCATGTACTGTATTCCATCATGTACTGTATTTCCATCATTTACTGTGTTTCCATCATGTACTGTATTTCCATCATGTAATGTGTTTTCATCATGTACTGTATTTCCATCATGTCCTGTATTTAAATCATGTACTGTATCTTCATCATGTATTCTATTCCATCATGTACTGTATTTCCATCATGTACTGTATCTTCATCATAAATTCTGTTTCCATCATGTACTGTATTTCCATCATGTACTGTATTTCCATCATGTACTGTATTTCCATCATGCACTGTATTCCATCATGCACTGTATTTCCATCATGCACTGTGTTCTTCAATATGTTGTTGGGCGTTTAGCCAATATCTTCTCATATATTTTCATTTTGGTTTTTTTTTTATATTCAGGTTTTTTTATATTAGTGTATAAGTTTATTTTGATTGAATGTTATCAACTTTAAAATTATTTACAGCCATTTTACTCACTCACACTCTCACTTATTTTCTAGATATTAAATTAGGTTCTATAAAAATATATTAAAAAGAAACAATTCCATGTTGAATCCAAATACAAAAGGACTTACAACTTTACCTTGATAAAAGACACGGGTAAATTAACGTTAATTATACGTCCTCTTTAATTTTGCATGATGGCCATGTAACTAAAAACTCTACAGGATTATTAAATTACACAATAAATAAATATATTATTTGACAGTATCTCCAATATCTCTACAAAACCATTCAAGTCTATCTAAGTGATCACAAGTTATTTACTTTACCGACAAAGTTATCGCCGCTGAAGTTGTAGATCCAATTAGCTGTAGTCAGCAGTCCAAGAAGTGTTGTTTACAAAACAAGCCATTTCATTAGGGACGTTCCAAATGGGTTAAGTCAACTGTAAATGATAAATGAGCGTTTATTTTGCAACCAATTAATTACATTTATGAGTAAATACGTTATATAATTAGGGACGAAACTTGCCTTCCTTTACAATAGGGTTCTAAACAGTCCATTAAAAGCACTGATTGGATAGTTTAAGCATCGTATACTTTATACTAAAGATTTATGGTCTACTTTTTTTCAATTTGATCGATAATAAAATAAGAATTCTGTATGGTACATTTTTAAATAATGTAAGTGTATACAGGTGTTGTTACATCTAAAATAAAATATATAATATAGTAAATTATAATATTTGAGAGTCCAATTATTTGTAAGAGTAAAGAGTGTAATTTAAACTCCGTACCTAATTTTTACATTTTAAAACCAATTGAATACAGCTTTTACATTTCACTCGTCTTCAAACATGAAATCCTACAATGTAAATGATGTTTGAACATGCTAAACAAAATGAACCTTTACACATTTTAACACTAATTAAGTATAAATTCCCTTGAGTCAGGTATGATTGAGTATAGATCAGGCAAGATAGGCTTGGCAGTTTTGGGATATATTTTTTCTGAGTTTAATGTCCTCGCTTAGAGATATTGACATTTCTGTTGTCAATGCTTAAAATCAAAATATGTTTATTGCCGTTAACCATACAATAAGTAATAAGCCAACTCAACTTACCAACTAAGATATAAATTGAAAATAGTTACAATATTATTTTACCATTTTGTGTGCATTGACAAAAACTCCTCTAATGAATAAATAACTTTTTTAACAGGAAACTTGTAATTGCTGTTTAAAATTTTTAAATTAGTATTCTGAACAGGAGCACTGATCTGTATAGATCTATAGCTCATAAATATGCTAAGTCAGTGCTGGCAGTTCTGAGTATAATTTCTAGTTCTATATGTGTGCACTGAATTGCGTTTATTAAAATCCTCTATGTGGCTTTTTACATACTCGTATAACAGATTGGCTTGGATAAATAAGCTAGGCAGGCTTAGTATAGATGGTTAAATAAAATGAGGATTACAGCTCTCTTGTTTTTTCAAACCTGTCATTAATCTGACAGTGCGCTTTTGGCATCGGAAGACATCGGGAGTCCACTGGGTTTCCCCATAACAAAACCCAACCCTAAATAATAAATGACAGTGGAAAAAGGAAAAACAGTCCATAGCCACATTATATAAAATCTGTATCAACATTAAATTTAAGTTCGAACAAGAGATGGTGTGTCCTATTTAGCTTAGATACAACCTTAATGGTATGTGAATGACAATCTAGTTTGTCATCAAGATGTATTCCTAGAAGCTTTACTGATTTTTGTTCAAAATTAATTAATTTGAGAGTAGTACAATGTATTTTTGTCATGATTAACTTTTAAACAACCACAGACACAAAAGAAACAGAGGTCACTTTATCACGGCATCAGCGAACGCCTCAGTAGCAGTTACCACTAATGTCAATCTTTACAAATTTGAAGTAATAATTATTACGTTTATCCTTGAGGATTTTGAGGAAATAAGGAAAGGATCAACGTATTGTCCTGCCATCCACACAGACAACAGAGAACTAACTACTCTGTGCCCCAAGTTTCTATACTTAACACACATTTAGCGCACTATTGGATGTGACCTCTTGTGACATTTCAATTTTTGCTGTGCATGGAGTTGTATTACAGTCAAGACTTTGAGGTAAACAGTTGTTATGTGTGAACGATCGATTTGTAAACAGACGATCAGCTGTTATTTATTTTAACTTAATTTATTCATATGTATGTTTCTAACATTTGTTTTCTGTTCAACAATAAGTTATGTTTTGGGAATAAAAGAGTTCAGTTTTTCAGTTCACACTAACATGTTGTGTTTTTAAATTTTGTGACGAGGATAAGTATTTATTTTGTTTTGTTTTGTTTTTAGGTAGTTGTGTTTAGTTTAACAGTTTTCTTTTGTTTTAAACTCCTGGCTAACCACAGGGAGAACTATTTATTTACATAATTCATGATATAGTGCTAGATCGGAACTTTTACAATCATCAGTACATCTTACACCTGCAGGAAAGTTTCCTTGTTGGAGTCCTGCCATTCTTAGGTCAACAAGGTGGCGCCCTAATCCCTGGCTACTATTTATGAACTTGGAAACATTTATTTGGGTGATAACTACTAAAAACGTTTCCCTTATACTTGGCCTGTCTCTTAGAAGAACCCCACCCCTTCTCCCTGAGCTAGCAAAGTTTTATGCGGACAGGCGTGACAAATGGCGCACGAACGTGGGGCCTGTGTTATAGGTTTTGGGAACAATAGAAGAATTAAGATATATTATCAGATATTTTATAAAGCATAAAGTGTCTTGTGTTTTTTATATAAGTGTCTTGTAAAAAGTATATGCAATTTTCTGATTCACTCTGGAACTTGGTGTCAATTATAAACATGAATGTGTATTATCTTCGCAAGCATGAGGTAGAATATGAACTTAAGATCAGAGGTTTAAATACTGATGGTAATGCAAATGAACTTAGATGGCGACTACAGCAAAGCATGGCTAATAATGAGGAAATTAGTGTAGCTGTGGTCAATTCCTTAGATGTTTCGCAGGAGCTGGAGGAATGTGAGGAAAAGCTTCAAGACTTATCGACTTGTGTTGTTGACTATGAGGGTAATTTTAATGACAATGAATACCACCGTATAGTTGCTCGCTTGTTTCATCTTTATTTGCGTATTGGTAGGATTCCAGTTGCTGCAGATGCTGACAACGACCAAGAGAGTGACAAATCGGAGTTACAAGCTAAAACTAAGGAAATAATAGACTCTCTTAAGGCCCAGTTTTCAGGTGGGAAAGGCGATCAGGTGGATACGGCTAAGGTTGTCATTCCTTCTACACATCTGTCTGCACCGTCCACAACTGATTGTGGGAAGGAAGGCGATAGTAATGTTGGTGGCCATGTTTTGCCTGCACTTCGTATTCTTAGTCTTCGTTCAGATGCTAATATGGAACATAATTTACCTGTACAGCGGCTCAGCCTACCTACTGAAATTAGGAAAGAGTCTGCGGTAGTTAACAGCTCAAATTCTGCGCATGTTGAGGTAGTAATGGATCCCAATCCTCTCAGGGAAACTTCTGGTCCTGGTGTCCGTCCTAAGTATGTTCCTGTTTACAAGTGGGGAATCAAGTTTGACAATAATGGATCTAGCGTTGCTGCCTTTTTGGAACGTGTTGAGGAACTGCGCAGAGCTCGCGGAGTTACTCATAGTGAACTTTTTGAATCAGCTGTTGATCTTTTCTCTGGCCCCGCTCTTGTTTGGTACAGAGCTTCTACCAGTAGGATTCACTCATGGACACAGTTATCTAGGGAACTGCGAGAGGTATTTCAGCCCCCTGACTACGACTTCCGACTTCAGCAAGAAATTTTCAACAGAGTCCAAGGAGAACAAGAATCTATTGACCTGTACATGGCAGCTATGGAAGGCTTGTACGGTAGGCTGTCTGTCCAAATTCCAGAATCGACTCGTCTAGCCCAGATCTTTAATAATTTGCACCCACAGCTGCAGGACAGACTTGCATTGTTTGATATTAAGAGTCTAGATGATCTGCGTTTTATGGGAAGTCGAGCAGAAGCAGGTCGCTTGCGAACTTCAAGGCCTAGACCTTCTCCCAGGATTGATTCTGTATTGGAACCTGATCTAGCTTACTGGGAACCTCATCGGAATAGAAGAGTGGTCACAGATAGAGTAGCTAGCGTGCAACATAAATTCTCTGGTAGCCATTCTGACATCACCTGTTGGAATTGTGGAACAGTTGGTCACCGGTTCAAAGATTGTCATAGGCCCAGGAGGAAATTTTGCTATGGCTGTGGAAAAGATGATACCTTAAAAAGGGACTGTGTTTCTTGCCGTCCAAATAAACTTGCAGAGCAGGGAATCAGTGAAGTAAATGAAGTTGATTCCCAGAAACATTCCACTACTATCCAATTAAGTTATTTGATTAAGAACCAAATCAATGATCCTAGGCCGTACTTATCTGTCCGAGTGTTTGGCAAAAAGACTACTACTTTGTTGGTTTCAGGAGCCTCGCATACCATTTTGGGCAAAGATGGGATGTGGATTATTGATACTTACCCTGCTCATCTTCACTTGACTAATGATAAATTTGTAGAAACTGCGGATGCACAGCGTCATGAGGTTAGTGGGTTCGTGGTCTTACCTATCACGTTGAAAGGAAGGACGGAGCATTTGAAGGTTTTGGTGGTGCCAACTTTACATCAGTCCTTGATATTAGGCATTGACTTTTGGGAAGCCATGCATATTGTTGCTGACTTTCACAATAGGGAGTGGCATTTTGCAAATAAACTGCGTACAGCATTTTGTAGCTCTGTTGATGGTATCAGATCAGAGGAGCATCTATCCGTAGACGAAAAGGCTAGGTTGAAGGAAATTGTGGACGGCTTTTTCAAGGACGAACCTAAAGTATTAGGCCGCACTGATCGAGTTCAGCATGTTATCGACACGGGAGATTCCCCAGCAATTAAACAACGGTATTTTCCGGTGTCACCAGCCAGACAAGCGCTTATAGACAAGGAATTGGCTCAAATGTTAGAATTGGGTGTAGTAGAGCCATCTAAGAGTGAATGGTCTTCTCCGATCTTCTTAATCGATAAGCCTGATGGCTCAAAGAGGTTTGTTGTTGATTTTCGCAAGGTTAATGCAGTAAGTAAAAAGGACGCCTATCCGTTGCCAAATGTAACCTCCATCCTTGACAGACTTAGGGATGCCAAATTTATCTCCAGTCTGGACATTCGCAGTGCCTACTGGCAAATTCCACTTGAAAAGGATAGCAAGGAAAAAACAGCCTTTACAATTCCCGGAAGAGGGCTGTTTCATTTCGTCACTATGCCCTTTGGACTTTGTGGTGCACCCGCTACATGGCAAAGATTCGTGGACAATGTGCTAGGTCCTGACTTAGAGCCATACGTGTTTGTCTACTTGGATGACATAATTGTAGTCACACCCACTTTTCAGAAGCATCTAGATATATTGTCTGAAATATTTAAGCGAGTCCGTGAAGCTAAACTTACCTTGAATCAAGAAAAATGTAAATTTTGTAGAAGTGAGTTAAAATACCTGGGCTATGTAGTTAGTAAAGAGGGTCTACACGTCGACCCAGAGAAGGTGAAGGCCATTGTGGACCTTCCAGTTCCTAAGAATCAGAAGGAAGTCTGCCAAAAGTGTGGAACCGCATCGTGGTATAGGAGATTTATTCCAGATTTTGCCAGCAGAATGTACCCACTCACGTCTCTCCTCAGAAAACGTTCAAAATTTGAGTGGACCCAAGAGGCTGACCAAGCATTTCAGGACATTAAGGCTTGTTTAATCTCTGCTCCAATCTTGACATGCCCTGACTTCACTAAACCTTTCATTATCTCATGCGATGCTTCAGGCTATGGTCTGGGAGCCGTCCTTAGCCAGAGTAGTGGACAAGGCGAGGTGGTGGTTGCGTATGCCAGCCGAACTCTAACAAGACAAGAGCAGAACTACTCTGCTACTGAGCGCGAGTGCCTAGCTGTAATCTGGGCCATTGAGAAATTAGACCGTACGTTGAAGACACCCGGTTCACAGTGATCACTGATCACTATAGTTTGTTGTGGTTAAATAACCTTAAAGATCCGGTTGGACGTTTAGCTAGATGGGCTACACGTTTGCAATCTTATGATTTTCAACTAGTCCATCGTAAGGGTAAGGAAAATATTGTCCCAGATATGTTGTCCCGCTCCATGCCTATTTCTGAAGAGGAGAAAAGCCCTGAACAGCCTACTGTGTTTGCAGTTATGGAAATACCAAATGAGGTGAAAGATCGGTGGTACAACAATATGTTGAAAAGAGTTAAAGAGCAATGTGACAGTTATCGTCAGTGGCGTATTGAAGGTAAGCAACTTTGGAAGAAAGTTGAAGGGCTTGACCCATCACTCGATGAAGATACTTGGCGACTGGTACTACCTAAAGAATTGCGATCTATGGCGATTGAAGGCTGCCACGCCCCACCAACATGTGGACACCAAGGCGTATTGAAGACCTTCAAGAGGATGCAACAAAGTTTCTATTGGCCGAAGATGAGGAAGGACATTGCTTCCTATATTTCAAAATGTCAC